>PIJE02001718.1:95000-103445 GCA_002895965.2 Coryphaenoides rupestris
ACTCACAATCACATGTGTGAGTGTGTGTGTGTGTGTGTTTGTCTATGTGTGTGTGTGTGTGTTTGTCTATGTGTGTGTTTGTCTGTGTGTGTGTGTGTGTCCCACCGTGAACTTGGATCCTGTCATGGTTTGTAAGCTCCACACTCCTTGCCAACGGTGAACTCGTTGGTCCAGGTCCAGTTGGGGATAGACTGGCTCCACGTAAAATGGTCACCGTCTTGGACCACCTCTGTCACCACCTTGTGGTCCGTCTTGGCACTGAGCAGGCCTGTGGTGGGAGGGCAAAGGGGGGGTTCCACATGCTTTAGAGGAGCCTACACACACACACACACACACACGCACCACACCCACGCACGCACACACATACACACACACAAACTCCCTCTCTCGTCTCTCCTCTCTCTCTCTCTCTCTCTCTCTCTCTCTCTCTCTCACACACACACACACACACACACACACACACACACACACACACACACGCACGCACACATACACACACACAAACTCCCTCTCTCTCTCTCTCACACAAACACACACACACACACCCACGCACTCACACGCATACACACGCACACAAACTCCCTCTCTCTCTCTCACACCCACACCCATGCACGCACACACCCATGCACGCACACACACACACACACACACACACAACAACCTCTCTCTCGCACACACACACACACACACACACACAAACTCTCTCTCTCTCTCTCTCTCTCTCTCTCTCTCTCTCTCTCTCTCTCTCTCTCTCTCACACACACACACACACACACAAAATTGATGAAGTCTTGGATGAAGATACCAATTGCTTCCAGGAACTCTTCATAGTTCTCCTGACTCTCCAGAAGGTATTTTCCTGTGAAGGACATGTCGTTGTTCTTGTTGTTCTTGTTCTTGTCGTTGGTGGTGGTGGTGGTGGAAAGCCGGCTGACAGAAAGAGTCGTGCCGTAGTAGGAAACCGAAAAAAGGGGAAGAAAGAGAGAAAGAATCGAGGCGTGTCCTTCTCGTCTCGTCTTTATGTGCTCACTGAGTCACTCCCAGACCTTCCCTCCATCCCCCTTTCCCGAGACCCGGCCCCCACCGTGCAAAACAAGCAACCAGATACCAGACACTTCATGAAACTGAAAACGCTGACTTTGCTCGACGCGCCGATGAGAACATCACAGCCATGCAAACGAGAAAAGGATAGTAAAATAAAATAATTGCCGTCGCCACCCACATACCTGAAACAACCCGGGGGGCCTTCCACCGCCTCCCTCAACCTCCCCTCCCTCCACCCCGTGACTTTATGACATGTGATGGTGATGATGATGATGATGATGGTGATGTTGGCGATGGTGTGAGGCAATGGGAATGGAGGGAATGGGAACTTGCAAGTCGCTGCGTGTTTGACAGTTCCAGAGAGTTCCTCGAAACAAAGCAAGATCTCCGACTGAACCCCTGGAAGCACGGCCCACACAGTGTTGATTCAAACTTGAAGTCGGACGTTGTGGTCGCTGAACACATTTGTCACCAATTTGCCTTCAGATACGCATACCGGCGTGCTTGTTGCTTTTATAATCATGGAGATGGTTTCCGTGACTTGCGGGCGGGAAACTAAGATAGATTAGGAGCAGCTTAAGACGGGATTTAAACGCCTTTCCGACGTGATCTAACCCATTCCCACGACAAAGGCGAGCTGCGCCGCATTCCTGATTGATGCGTGGTGGTTGTGTTGTGTTCATTTGGGAATGTTCCGGATCCAAAAATATATCTGTTAGCCTCCGTGATGTGGAGTCTCTCAGTGGCTTTCGGTTCCCTTCTCCCTCCTCCTTCTGCTGCCCTTCTGCGCGGACAAAGAGAAGGAACAGTCTGTGTCTCTGAGCTGTATTTAGCTGCCCGCTCGCCTCCCGCTGCAGAAGCTGGCGGGACGACGTTGCTCATCACGAGTGTACAAAGAGCTCTCTGTCCTTAAATGTGTGAATAAAAAAGCTCTTTACGGATATTTGAATGGCATAGCCTAGTAGTACTACAGTACAGTATATACCCCTGGACTGTGAATCAATAAACATGAACCTACAGCAGATTATTTGAGCAGGAATTGCATTTTGAGCCTGCATTTTATTTAATAAATAAATAAATAAATACGATAATGTTGTCTTCTAATCACCTTCGCAATTCAAATCATGTGTTTATAGCAACGTTAGGATCGCTGACACAGTCAGTAACTAGAAGGGAACTGAGTTACAATTTACATTTACATTTACATTTAGGGCATTTGGCAGACGCTTTTATCCAAAGCGACTTACAAAGAGTACATTTGTTGAAGGAGACAACAATATATCGCTGTGTGTGTGTGTGTGTGTGTGTGTGTGTGTGTTGAGAGTCAAAACTCCTTTAGGACCCAAACTGAAGACCAGTTTAGGGCCTAAAAACTGTAAATAGTGGCGCCAACGCAGTCCTCCAACACAGGGCCAATTATATTACATTCCAATAAATTACACTGACTCACAATTTATGATCAGGAGCCAACACACCAAGTGGACCTCGATGATGGCCTTGATCATGTGACCTACACTTCACAACAAGGCACACTTCAGACCCTGTGTGTGTGTGTGTGTGTGTGTGTGTGCTGTGTACGGGTGTGTGTGTGTGTGTCTGTGTGGGGTGGGTGTGTCTGTGTCGGGAGTGTGTGTGTGTGTGGGTGTGTCTGTGTAGGGTGTGTGTGTGGGGTGGGTGATTGTTGTGTACGGGTGTGTGTGTGTTTGTGTGTGTTAGGGTGTGTGTGTGTGGTGGGTTGTGTTGTGTGTGTGGGTGTGTCTGTGTACGGGTGTGTGTGTGTGTGTGTTGTGTGTGTGTGGTGTGTGGTGTGTGTGTGTGTGTGTGTGTGTGTGTGTGTGTGTGTGTGTAATAACCACAGCCACGGCAAGTCCCGATGTTTTTTATTGTGAACCAAATGTGTTCCAGATTGTGCAGGGAGCGGTGGAAACAACACTTGACCAATGCTAGGCCTTAAAGGGGACATATTACGCCACCAGGTGCGAGTGTGATGAGCCACTGCGAGCCGTTTCACAATTGCCATGTGACCACCGTCCGGTGACATCACAAGTGGGAATGTCCACCGAGATGCATGATTACTAGATCAGTTTACCTGTCGATACAGTCCACTGGGTAGGCTGGGAGACAGATCTGGTCATCATACATCTGGGCAGATATCTAGATTTCTAAATATTCTGGTGGTGTTGTTTCAGTCCTCATTTTAAACGATTGGCGTCACTGTTACATACGGTGTCTTTCAAGCTAACACTGAGGCTAATCAAAACTACAGAAAATTGATAGAAAATTGAGAGAAATTGATAACAAAAAGTCGAAACGAAATCTAAAAAAATTAAAATGATGAAAAATGCTAAACACAATCATCAAGCTGAATGAACTGGGAGTAACCGACAGGTCATTTGATTTATTTAGTTGACAGTACACACTTCCTATCGCCATAGTGCAATAAATATGTTACATTCATAGAAGATTAAACACAACCTTAATATCCATCCGAAACATTTTCTCCTCTCCTGTATTTTTAGGATACAGAGTTTGACTTTTCGTACGATTTTCTCCCGCGTGACAAAAAAACGTAAACTTTAAACCAAACACACCTCAAGCGTACACACCGGGGGATCAACCAAGGTTATACTTTATTTTTTCCACAACATACCATGAAGATATCAATTCAGAGTAACTCAAACACGATAATTTATCTCACAGCTGTTACAGTAAAATCCGCCCAACGTGTGCCGCCGTACCGTCATACACGAACGACGTCTTCACAAACGCGAGGGCACTACGGCAGACATGTCACGGATTCAATCACCGACACCGATTTAAAAGGGGAACGTGTCGGACGCTGGTTTGACGTCGACTTAAATTATTTTCCTTCTGAAAGTCTGACGTTGAACAACAAACATGCATCTGTCTGTCATCTCTTGGTGAGGGGGTGCGCGTCGGTGAGGGGGTGAGGGTGGTCATAATACAGTCTATATGAACCGCCTGCGAAATATAACGAATATCAAGTGATGTTTTTTCCTTCTTCTTCTTCTTCTTCTTCGTCTTCTTCTTTGTACAGTGGCAAAACATACAGTAACACAGGCCAAAACACAGCAGCATCACATTAGCTTAATCATCGTAACCTGTAGTTTATATTCGCGACCGCGTCACATTCTCCCCCGCCGCCCCCCCCCCCCGGTCCCGGTGACTCGGTGGCCCCGGGGCCGCTCACCCGGTGACCTCGGGGGCGATGCCGACGCCGACGCCGACGCCGACGCCAAGGCCTCTCCCGTCGGCCGCCTCCCGGCCTCCGTTCTGCCCGAAGAAGAAGAACACGCCGCGAGACGTGTCCTCGCTCGGACCCCCGCCTCCCGCCGCCTCTCCGGGTCCGCGCACCTGGCGGGTGGAGGTGGAGGAGGAGGCGAGGATTCCGGGAAGGAGGTTGGGCACGGCGGTGGTGGTGGTGGTGGTGGTGGGGCTTGCACCTCCACCTCCACCTCCGCCTCCACCCCAGGCGTACAGACTGTCCCGCGGCTGGGCCAGGTAGCCGGGGCTGGGGCTGGGGCTGGACGGCAGGGTGCGCTGGCTGCCGTCCAGCCCCAGGGAGTTGTGCTCCGCCGAGCTCTTGCGCGAGTTGATGGAGGAGGAGCCCATGTTGGACGAGCGGTAGTCGTACGCCCGCCAGCCGGGCCGCTTGCGCCGGCGGTGGCACTGGCAGCGCAGGATGCGGATGAAGGCCATCTTGAACTCGCGGCTGTAGCACGGGTAGATGATGGGGTTGAGGCAGCTGTTGAAGTAGCCCAGCCAGAAGATCACCTTGAAGAGGGACTCGGGGGGCCGCAGGTGCACGTTGAAGGACCCTGAGCGGAGGAGAGAACAGACAGAGAGAGAGAAAGGAAATCGTAAAAAACCCAAGAGCCATGAACTCCGTACTTGAGACTTCTCTGATCACGCCAAGTATTATTCTACTGACTGCAGTTCGCATGTTTGCCCAGCAGGTGGCAGCATTGCACAAGCTAAATGTTCCAGCTACAGTAGGTAGAGAGAAGGGGAGAGAGCGAGAGAGAGGGGGGGGGAGACGGATGGAGAGAGAGAGAGAGAGAGCGAGAGAGGGGCGAGAGACGGATGGAGAGAGAGAGAGAGAGAGAGAGAGAGAGAGAGAGAGAGAGAGAGAGAGAGAGAGCAACACAACACGTCTGCAAGAGGCCCATTCCTAGCCGATGGTTTTTCCCTTGACCTCACACAGCAGTAGGTGTGTCAGGACGAAGACATGCGGTTCCATGTCCACAACAACACGTACGGTTGCGCAACGGAGCGACCCGGCATTCCTGAGCCGGACCGGTGCACTTTGGAGGGAGGATTCATCACTTATAAATGAGAGGGCACGCCGACGGGAGACGCGGCCCTAAAACGAACCAAAACTTCTGCTAAAGAGGTTCAGGTCAGCGAGGTCAGGACAATCAATGCCGTGTGCTTGACAAAGTGTCGTGTTCCTTTGGTTCGGCGGCGGCGCGTACCGCTGCGTGTGCAGATAAACACAATAATTATCTGTAATCATATTTAAACACGCCGCCTGAGAAAACTAAAGAGAAAAAGAGACAGATTGGAATTTTGGACTTTATTTATTTTGTACAAAACGAAACCATTAAGATGATCTGTAATTATCTGTAATGATATTTAAACATGCCGCGCAGATGTGTGTGTGCCTGAGAAAACTAAATGGAGAGAGAGAGAGAGAGAGAGAGAGAGAGAGAGAGAGAGAGAGAGAGAGAGAGAGAGGCGATGAGAAAACAGAAGTGAATTTGGTATTTTGGACGGACAAGTTTCAATTTTGTTTCGTTTATTTTCTTTTCACTAAATGAAACCATTACGATTACAACCAATTTCCTGCCACATTTCCGTCTAATGAGATCGCGTGGCCGCAGTCACGGAGGAGGTAAACACTCTCTGTCGCTCTGCTTATACTGGGGATGAGCCCGTCTCTTCAGAGGGAAACTAACTCACTGAGTAATGAGTTCAAACGGGAGAAAACACGAGTACGTGTGTGTGTGTGTGTGTGTGTGTGTGCGTGTGTGTGTGTGTGTGTGTTTGCGAACCACACCAGCCCGCTTAAAGTCAGACAGCGAGAGAGAGAGAGAGAGAGCGAGATTGACGATGTAAAATCGTTTTAGTTTAGTTTTTGGCTCTGGAGGATTTTGACAGCCGCATCACACACGCTGTCCCATCCGTCCACCCACTCGGTAGCCAGAGTCTGTGAGGAGGAAGAACATCCACGCAGCGACGCAGAGAGAGGAGGATCACTGGTGGTGGTGGGCGCAGAAGAGGAGGAGGAGGAAGATGAAGATGGCGGAGGAAGAGTAGTGTGTGTAGAACATCCACGCAGCGACGCAGAGAGAGGAGGATCACTGGTGGTGGTGGTGGTGGGCGCAGAAGAGGAGGAGGAGGAAGATGAAGATGGCGGAGGAGGAGTAGTGTGGGCGGACAGGCCGGTCTGATTACTGTGTCGTGTAGGACTACAGAATCACTCGGTGTTTTTAAATCTAAATCTTAAATCTGTTCACCTGTTCCTCTCTGCCTCCTTCCTCTCGGGCATCTGTGTCCATAATGTTATTTATTTGATTTGATTTTGTTCTATTCTACGCCTTTTTGTTAGGTTTCATTACATTATGATTGTTATGATTGATTAGGATTGTTTGTACCCTCGCTGGAAAGCACTTTGAGATTTCACTGTATTTTAAAGTGGGCTATATACTGTAAATAAAATGTGTGTGTGTGTGTGTGTGTCCCAGATTCTCTTTGTTTCCGTTCCACACAACGGAATCTCGATTATAGCCGTTGCCGAAAGTTCCACAAATCGTCGAATCAATTAGGGCCGCTTTATAGCAGCGAGCGTGATTTACTGACGCCGCGAGAGAAATGTCACCGTTGGTTTGCACAGGATTCGTATTTGACTCCCGATCCCATTGAGCCAGGCATAAAGCTAATGGGCCATAAATAGAGTAATGTGGTGGACGTATTAAATTGCCAGGCGTTCATTTCCATACCAATCATAGGCATAGCTCAATGCTGCCGTTATGTAATTGAATCGGAGTGAAAATAGCATGTGAAAATACCGGCCAGGATGAAGAATTCAATTTATCTAAAGTAGACAAGGTTGAGACACACGCACACACATGCACGCACGCACACGCACACACACGCACACGCACACGCACGCACACACACGCACACACACATACGCACCCCACACACGCTATCAACAGAAGCACACACACACACACACACACACACACACACACACACACACACACACACACACACACACACACGCACACACACACACACACACACACACACACACACACACACACAATACACACACACCACACAACACACATCATACACACACATACACACACAACACACACACACACCACACACACTAGAAAACACACTACACACAAGCACAATCGCACAACCATATACAGATCGACAACACATTCACGCATACATGCACACGCACACACACACACACACACACACATAAACCTGCGGCAATTATTCAACCGACTCATATACACAGTCCACTGGGTAGGCTGGTAGGCTGATCTGTCCAGCACCTACCTTTAGGTGGACAGTTAGGTGAAAGGTATGACACACTTGTGATGTCAAAAACATATAGGAGGCCTTTAGTCCTTTAGTGCTATAATAGGAGTCCTTTAAGTTTAATAATCTAATGTCTGACAGCAGAGTATCTGGGTGTTTCTATTGCTCTCGATCCGTATGTGCTTGAAATGGTGATTCGAGGCTATTAGCGGCGTTAGCAACGCTTTTTCCATCGCCTCCAGCTTGAAACAAAAGTCAATAGAACACTTATTTTTCCCTCGGGATGAGCAGAAACCTGTTGAGTTGGATCAGGATTGTGCAGCGCAATAGACGGTCGACGACACCGACGCCGACGCCATCTAGTCATCTCCATCTCCATCACTGCCAGCGTGACTACTGGGCTGGATAATGACGATGATAACCATAGATCTGTTGCTATTGATCGTCATGTAGGAACTCGTCATGTGGAAAATCATGTTTATGTTGATGAGTCGGTTGAATAATTGCCGCAGGTTTATGTGTGTGTGTGTGTGTGTGTGTGCGTGTGCATGTATGCGTGAATGTGTTGTCGATCTGTATATGGTTGTGCGATTGTGCTTGTGTGTTTGAGTGTGTTTTCCTAGTTTGCGTGTGGGTGTGTGTGTGTGTCGGTGTCTCTGTGTGTGCATCTGTGTACATGATGTGTATGCGTGTGTGTGTATGTGTGTGCGGGTGCGTATGCATGTGCGTGCGTGTGTGTGTGTACGTGTACGTGTACGTGTGCGCGTGTGTGTGTGTGTGTGTGTGTGTGTGTGTGTGCTTTCTGATTGGTCCAAC
>PIJE02001719.1:0-72910 GCA_002895965.2 Coryphaenoides rupestris
GCCTAAAGCAAAGACGCATGAAATATCCTTTAAAATATTTATAAAAATTCAGCTTGTTCTGCATATATACCTAGAATCAACATATTATACATATTGATTCTGGGGAAGGGGGTGGGGGGGTGTGCACAACGAGTTCACATTTCACTTCACATTTAGTTTCTAACGTGCCATAACACTACACTTCATTAAAAACTTCATCGTAACTAATTGCATATGCAGCAGCAGCAGCAGCACACTCAATGTCTGGTAGGTGAACTAAAAGTCTAGAGGCTCTCCGGACTGCGCGTAGGAGGGGGGGGCACCTCTGTCTGCAGGAGGAGATGATATTCTCTGATCAATACATTATCAATAATATATATATACCAATCTTGTTATAGTATATTTCGTTACAAAATAATATCAACAGCTTTCGTATATATAAGCAGATAAACCACATCAAAGTTACGGTGGTTTTTATGTTGTTGTTGTTGTTGTTGTTGTTGCCTTGGTTACATTATAGCATAAGATTGTTGTTGTGGGATCGTAACTGCGGTCTGGTTGCCTTCATCTGTGAGATCGAGTTGTGCCAAATCCCTCATCACATGGTAGAACGCTAGACACTCCCCACAGAGAGGGATGAGTCTCCCCCCCGCCCCCCTGAGCAGCCTCTAGACGCAGCAGCAAAGTAAAAGATCGCACGGAAAGCTTTGATGCACAGCTAGCCCGGCGCCGTGAGGAATGATGCTTTACAAACAAGTTACATTATAAGGTATGACAATAAGATCACAAAGAGAGAGAGAGAGAGAGAGAGAGAGAGAGAGAGAGAGAGAGAGAGACTAATTTTCTTCCGGTAGTGTGCTAGTTGTAGGGAAATGTCATCTCCTTATTTATAACCTCATCTAAGGTGCAAATTTGCTCTCTCCGCTCGGCATCTCCCTGGAGATACAAAGAGACAACAATTACCTTAGACAATACAAACAATAACAACGCGCGTGTGCGTGTGTGTGCGTGTCTGTGCGCGTGCGCGTGTCACTGACCTGGAAATACCACATCAGCTAAACCATCTCGTACTGATTGGCCGTTATGATCCTGGACAGACAGCAGGCCAGCAGCATGCCAATCAGCTGCCAGACGGACGGACAGACGGATAACAATTCAGTTCAGCCGTCAGGCAGACGGCCAAGCCACACCGGGAAGTCATCATCTACCAATCTCTCTCTCCACCCGCCCCCACGCTCTCCCTATCTCCCCCCCCTCTCTCCCCCCGCCCCCCCCTCTCTCTCTCTCACCTGAGAGAAGGCGATCCCGAACGTCACTCCAGCGATGATCGCCATGTTGGTCTCCATGAACGATGTCACCAGCTCATAGCAACCCTGGAGGAGTAGAGGAGCACATACACGTCACACACGCACTCACATGCACACACACACACACACACACACACAGACCTGCACGCATGCACACACACGCACTCATGCTCACGCACACACACAAAGTTCGCGCTCAAAGTTCAAAGTTCAACCCGGTTGATCTGACCTCCAAGACTGTGCACACACATGCACGCACACACGCACTCACATGCACACACACACACACACACACACACAGACCTGCACGCATGCACACACACGCACTCATGCTCACGCACACACACAAAGTTCGCGCTCAAAGTTCAAAGTTCAACCCGGTTGATCTGACCTCTCCAAGTGTCCAATCAGATGACAGCTTTGTTTGACGTTTTAAAACCGTTGGTTTAGTTTGTGTCAAGATATCACTGATTGGTAGGGAGAGACCTCCACCCTCCACTGACCTGGTGGTAGACAGACCTCCACCTCCTCCACCCTCCACTGACCTGGTGGTAGACAGACCTCCACCTCCTCCACCCTCCACTGACCTGGTGGTAGACAGACCTCCACCTCCTCCACCCTCCACTGACCTGGTGGTAGACAGACCTCCACCTCCTCCACCCACTGACCTAGTGGTAGACAGACCTCCACCTTCCTCCACTGACCTGGTGGTAGACAGACCTCCACCTCCTCCACCCACTGACCTGGTGGTAGACAGACCTCCACCCTCCACTGACCTGGTGGTAGACAGACCTCCACCTCCTCCACCCACTGACCTGGTGGTAGACAGACCTCCACCTCCTCCACCCACTGACCTGGTGGTAGACAGACCTCCACCTCCTCCACCCTCCACTGACCTGGTGGTAGACAGACCTCCACCTCCTCCACCCACTGACCTGGTGGTAGACAGACCTCCACCTCCTCCACCCGCTGACTGTCGTGGAATTATCAATACTCTGACATTCGTAAGAGGGAGATCAGGAAGACCAAGGTTTGAAGGTTAAAGACTTTATTTGCCACAGCCAATAGTGTTGTGGTGCGCTCCTCCCCAGAGCGCACCACGTCATCACCAGCGGCTCGGGATCCCAGCCCGAACAGTCCCGAGACTCCCGAGCGAGCGAGACACGCCCTGCGGAGGCGAGTCCGTGGGGCACCAGGTGTAGCGGATTGTAATCAAGACACCGCAGATACTTAAGCCCGTCCTGAACAATGAAACTTTGCTACCCCCTCGTCTCTGGCGTCCCACCCTGATCCCAAGCCCCAAGCCCCAAACCCCAAGCCCCGATACCCGATACCCGGTACCCTGAAGGAGAGAGAGAGAGAGAGAGAGAGAGCGCGAGTGTGAGGAGAGTGTACAATTGTTTGTGTGTGTGTGTGAGCGAAAGGAGGTTTAATTCTGTGTGTGTTTGATTCCCCCAGCAGCTTGCTGAGGGGGGAACGTCCCTTTTTGTAGTGATGTTACGGACAGATAACATGGTTAACGAAAATACGCAAAGACAAACGACGACGGAATTAGACAACGGAGAACGGATGACGGACGAGAGGAGAGTGAAAGTGAGTGCGAAAGTGAGAGTAAATGTGAGTGCGGAAGAAGCAGTGAATGTGGATATGAATGAGAGAGAGAGAGAGGAGAAAGCGAAGGCTGAAAGATACAAAGGCCAATCAGTACGAGATGGTTTAGCTGATGTGGTATTTCCAGGTCAGTGACACGCGCACGCGCACAGACACGCACACACACGCACACGCGCGTTGTTATTGTTTGTATTGTCTAAGGTAATTGTTGTCTCTTTGTATCTCCAGGGAGATGCCGAGCGGAGAGAGCAAATTTGCACCTTAGATGAGGTTATAAATAAGGAGATGACATTTCCCTACAACTAGCACACTACCGGAATAAAATTAGTCTCTCTCTCTCTCTCTCTCTCTCTCTCTCTCTCTCTCTCTCTCTCTCTCTCTCTCTTAATTCCCATCTCTCCCCCCCAGGGAGAGATGGGCTGCCGGCTGCCCAAGCTGCGTAGGGCGGAGGAGAGGCAGAGTCCCGGGAAGATCTACTCCACCCTCCGTCGGCCTCAGGTGGAGACCAAGGTGGGCGTGGCCTACACCTACCACTTCCTGGACTTCCTGCTGGGGAAGGAAGGTACGTCGTTACACTACAGTGTTACACAGGCACCCTCCTCTAGACACAGAGATAGATGTCTCACTCAACAACGGAAAGATAATTTGCGTGCTCCACACACACACACACACACACACACACACACATGCACACACACACACACACACACACACACGTTGTTTGAACCCAATCAACATCTGCCCATGAAGTCAATGTCCCGGTGAACGTATGCGCATTGCACCACTCTCGGCGATTAGCCGCGAAGTTGCTCGTGGCTACAAATCATGAGACAGTTTAGTGTGTTTGGTGTAGACGGGAACGTTTATGAGACCTTCTCAAAAATAACGTGTTTGAGTGTTATTGCCTTTGTGTGAGAGGCGGCCGCCTGCTGTGGTGCTGTACAACGCAACCGGGCTCTTGTTACTTGTTAACTGGTGCACTGATGCTGCTGGTTCAAGATTCAAGATTCAAGATGCAAGATTCAAGATTCAAGAACTTTAATGGTCACATACATACACACACACACACACACACCATCCTCTCCCCCATCCTCTCTCCCCCAGTAAAAGATACATCATGATCCACAGCCCCTGAGTGATCACGGACGGAGGGTTTTTAGCGGTACCTTGATGAGACTGCTGCGCCTCGGGACGTCGTCCGTGGCCGTGACGGCGACGCGTTCTTGCTGGGCTCGTTTTGGTTCCTCTTTTTCGCACCATGATCAGTACCATGATCGGTACCAGTACCAGTACTGGTACCGCTACAGTTCCCGATCGACACCTACTCCTCTCCTCTGCGCTGCTCCGGTTTCACTCCGGATTTCCAACCAGCAACCGGTGGTGGGTTCGTGGCGTTTTTCAGTCCAAATTCAGCCATCACAGGGGGGGGAATCGGTACTTTTTGTCGGGTGTGTTACTAAACCGGTTACCTGGTGGTGTCCTGATGGTGTGATGATGATGATGATGATGATGATGTGCGCTGCAGACATCCATCCATCGCGCGTCCTGCTCCAATAGACCCCGTGGTGTGCTTCATGTCAATGTGTGCAAAACAAAAGATTCAAACTTTCTCATTTCCAACCGGTTATATTTCCACATCCCATCTGCATGAGAACGATAAAGGCTATAAAGTGTGCGTTGCGTGGTGCGTGTGTCAGAGAGAGCCTGGCGGCCAGTGAGTGGAGATGTGAGATGCGGTGGTGGTGCGCTTGTGTTCAGGGAAATTGAACTACGCCTTCGGCACGCACGGAGCTGGATCACTGTTATTTCCCTTATTACCCATCCTCTGTCAATTGAACACATGGCCTGTCACTCACTCACTGCCACTTGTTTGTGTTTGAGTAAGCCAACATGAAAAAAAACAAACACGTGTAATGCAAGTGTAATGTCTGAAATTACCACATAAGTATGGACAATATGGAAGACCCTACTGTCTATGGTTTTACTTAAATGACAACAAGGCTAAATGTCAGTGGCAAATTGTGCTACTAACTCTAACCCTAACCCTTGGCCCTAACCCTAAACCCTAACGCTAACCCGTTTTGTAGTTAGCAGCACAATGGGTTAGGGTCAGGGTTTAGGGTTAGGGTTGGTTTTACATGTGCAGGAGGGTTTAACACATTTGTCAGTGTCCTCTGACATTGTGCCAAAGACAGTGTGCACAATGCTGTCCACAACGGTGAGGGACTATATAATTCTATGATGATATATGTTATGCGCAGTTTCGAGTGGTCATCTACTGTGGCTGGAGTTCGGGTTCTGGTTCAGGTTCAGGTTCTGGATTGTCTGTAGCAAAGCAGCAAGCTCAGGAATCAATGTGACACAAGGCAGTATCACTCGGAATGATTCAAAGTTTATTCAGATACATAGAGCATATATACATTTTGGGATGGGAAGAACAGAGGAGCAGACACAACAAATCATCTTGGGAAGCAGACGTGGAGACGCACCCCCTCCCCCTCTCAGACGGTCATTCAGGGAGCAGGGACAACAAGGCCTTACATGGAGACCCTTCCGTCCCCACCCCCCAGACAGCCAATCCAGAGAGGCCAGGACACCAGGCCCCACGTGGATATGTAACAGACAGACAGTTAACTTGTGAAGCAGGGATACCACGGCCTCACGTGACCCACATAGAGATGCACCCGTCCCTATGCCACAGACCGCCAGCCCAGGAAGCAGGGACAGCAAGGTCTCACCTGCCAGCCAGCCAATCCAGACAAAAGAGGCAACACGTTCCCACACTCGACAACAACACTCGACGACAACAACACTCGACGACAACAACACTCGACGACAACAACACCAGCGAGTGCATCTCAGAGGCCTCCCAGGGCCAACAGATAAGAGTTAAGCTAACTAGTCACATAGGCCAAACAGCTAACTAGTCACGTAGGCCAAACAGCTAACTAGTCACGTAGGAACACACAGCTAACTAGTCACGTAGGAACACACAGCTAACTAGTCACGTAGGCCAAACAGCTAACTAGTCACGTAGGCCAAACAGCTAACTAGTCACGTAGGCCAAACAGCTAACTAGTCACGTAGGCCAAACAGCTAACTAGTCACGTAGGCCAAACAGCTAACTAGTCAGGTAGGCCAAACAGCTAACTAGTCACGTAGGCCAAAGGGCAGAGTGGAAAGTTACTGGCCCACAAGATTAATACATCCACAAATCCCAACAATTGCCCTCTTTTATTCTAACAGAATAATCGAAAACAGGAGTTGCGGTCCCCTTAGTTCAGGATAAAATCTGGTACCTTCTGCGAGTGATCAGGGAGTATACAACATGACACAAACAAAACTAAATAAACACTCATGTCATTCTTATTTCCAAAATCATAATCACAATCACAAGCAAAGTATTTCCCCAAAGGTATTGATAAAATGGTTTGCTTTGCCTAATCTACTGATTGATCTATAATCTACAAAGAACGTGAAGGTCATGGATGTACGTGATTGTCATGTGTGTCACAGTGTTATGTGTTGGATCCATGTGTAGTTTATCAACGCCATATTTGTCGCTTTCGAGTGAATTTTTAGATTGATTGGTTGGAGTCGTGAGGGCCACAAGAGGTGTCTCCGATAGGCTGGTAACTGACAGTGTAGACATTTTTTCTTCAAACAAACCCTCAAACACATCAGTCCGATACAAAATGCCATGAAACACAATATGACAGGTGCTGTTATGGGAATGAGCCATGACAGAGCGGTTGTAACAACCCATCCATGCACCTAGTAGAAGGCACATCGCTAATGTGGTTCGACTGTTCACAAATGGGCATCTTTTCTTTCATCTTATTGACACCCTTCGGAGCGCAGTTGATGCTGTGATCTCGTGTGCCGGGTCATCTTCTTCTTTCTCCGGAGTCACCTCCTGGGTCATTTCCACGATGAGGGGAGCATCTGCTCCTGGGTTGGGGCCCTCGTTTTCCCCATGGTGGGGGCCTCTGGTCAGCCCATGGTTGGAGCCCTCTTTGTTGAAACCTCTGGTCAGTTCTTATCTGTTGAGCCCTCGGCTGGCTGCTGTTGGTCCTTTTTTCTCGGCGGCTGGTGTAGATTCATTGTGGTTGGTCATCGGTTGGGACCACAGTCCTGGTTTCCATGTGATCTCCGCTGGTTGGCCATATCGGGCGTCCCCGACTTTCCTTGGGTTGAGTATTTTGATTAGGACCAGGTCGCCAGGCAGAAATGGGTGGGTCGGCTGTCCTGCAGAGAAAGGGGAGAGAAGGAGAAGAAGACACATCACCATAGATGCCATTCAATTTCTTAACAAGTGCATCGGTATAATCACACAAAACAAACCCCACCCCGCACCCAAGGAGTTGGAAATGGTCGGAAGGCATGTAGCAATGTCTGTCCATAATCTCTTTTGGTCCTAGCTTTGTAGATTTTTTTTTTATTCATGCTTTCCACCATGCTGGACTATGGTAATCCAGCTATACACTATAGTAGTTGTGTTACTTTTATGTATACTAGTCTTCCGTCTCACTGAATAATTTCTTTAGTTAGTATTTTCACCACTGTTCGTGCATTCTCTTTTTGCACGTGGAAACTAGTCGTGTTCTAGTCGCTTCTACCCATTCAGTGAATTGATCCGCAATGACAAGCATATGCTTTATCTGGTCAAATATTCTTGTAATGCTTAAAATGCAGCTGATGTCATAGTCTGCCTCCCTCCTGGTGTGTGTTCCCTGTGTGTTTGGTTTGTATTTGTGGAGTGTATTGTTTGGTTTGCATGTTCCGCTTTCGATCTGTTCATTGTTCCCTGTTTGTATTGTATAGTCTGCTTTTGGTTAGTTTGCTCTCTGTTTTGTCTGTCGGCCATTTTGGTTAGTCTCCCAATTTATACCTGTGCCAGTCTTGTGTTTTTTTCCGGGTTGTTGTCTCTACAGACTTCATGGTGACATGAAGTCTGTCCGTCGTCATGTCACCAGCAAGTGAAGATTTGAAGATTCGAGTTTTGCTGTGCCTCACTTTGTATTCGGTTCTATTTAGTTTACTTTTATTAAAGAATATTTTAAGTTAACTTTGCTGCCAGCACTTGGGTCCTTTCCCTTTTTGCCGCTTCACCACTACCTGACAGCTGAGTTTGTTGTACTTCAAGAATACAAAATCTCGCCATTATGTCTGTTACGACCCCCGTTTGGCCGACATTAGACATACCATGAAAATGTCGGACAATACATGGAAGAGTGATAGTTGTCAATGCTATAGGCAGATGACCCATTTCATACCAAACTGTCTGAACCTGAGGTAGTAAGGCCTTTTTAAGCCAATATCTAATATCAACTATCAACTTCTCATCAGCGTTTATCTGTGTGTTGGCTCCATCCCACACTCGTCATCTCTCCTTTAAAAGATGTTTGTGTTTAGAAATATGACATATCAATCATATTACAAGGAATGTTAGTATTATGGCATCCAAGCCAAAGCTATATGATCAGCGACAATCAATCCAATCAAAAGGAGAAAATATCAAATCTTGTATACTTTGTCTGCCTAATATGGAGTCCACCTTATCACTACAGCATTAGTAAGTCAAATCAGTGCCATCACTTCAATAACTATAAAAATTGCAACTGACGGTAATTTATGGCCAAATCGCTGTGTGGCGGAGTTGAGCCGACAGACTGTTTATTGTTGTTTGTCAATCCACCAGTCAGGATTTGGTGTTCATCAGGAATCACACAAACCTTTGTTTTTATGGGGTTTGGATTCAGGGTTTGAATAATTTGTGAATCAAGCTACCAAAGTAGAGCATCAGAGCACAACCATAAACATGCCTACCCACTCTGTGCACTATGGTGATGTAGAGCCCTCTTGTTCAGCCCATCCAGCTGCCATAACAGCTAAATCCTTATTCACTACATGAACGTATGTCTCCAGTGCTATGATCTTTAACCTTATTAACTCTAGCCAATCTAGTAGGAAGGGACATTGAAGCCAGTAAAATTTAAACCATAATTTGATGTGATATATGGGTTTACCATCAGTTGCTTTGAAACTATTACCAAAGTTGACCAAAGTCCATTCTACACTGAAAGCCTATTGCCAATCAGTATTTACCATGAGGGTTCCATCCATCCATCCATTATCGTCCGCTTATCCGGGGTCGGGTCGCGGTGGCAGCCGGCTAAGCAGGGCCACCCAGGCTTTCCTTCTCCCCAGCCACACTCTCTAGTTCCTCCTGGGGGATCCCGAGGCGTTCCCAGGCCAGACGAGATATATAATCTCTCCAGCGGGTTCTGGGTCTGCCCCGGGGTCTCCTCCCAGTTGGACGTGCCCGGAAAACCTCCAAAGGGAGGCGCCCGGGGGGCATCCTAATCAGATGCCCGAACCACCTCAGCTGACTCCTTTCGATGCGGAGGAGCAGCGGCTCTACTCCGAGCTCCCTCCGGATGTCTGAGCTCCTCACCCTATCTCTAAGGCTGAGCCCAGCCACCCTGCGGAGGAAACTCATTTCGGCCGCTTGTATCCGCGATCTCATTCTTTCGGTCACTACCAAAGCTCGTGACCATAGGTGAGGGTTGGAACATAGATGGACCAGTAAATCGAAAAGCTTCGCCTTCCGGCTCAGCTCCCTCTTCACCACAACGGACCGGTACAGCGCCCGCATCACTGCAGACGCTGCACCAATCCGTCTGTCCATCTCCCGCTCCATTTTGCCCTCACTCGTGAACAAGACCCCGAGATACTTGAACTCCTTCGCTTGGGGCAGCAACTCACTCCCAACCCGGAGGGAACACTCCACCGTTTTCCGGCAGAGAACCATGGCCTCAGACTTGGAGGTGCTGACTCTCATCCCGACCGCTTCACACTCGGCTGCAAACCGCCCCAGTGCATGCTGGAGGTCACAGTCTGATGTAGCCAACATCATCTGCAAAGAGCAGAGATGCAATTCTGAGGTCCCCAAACAGGACACTCTCCTCACCTCGGCTGAGCCTTGAGATTCTGTCCATGAAGATCACGAACAGAACCGGAGACAAGGGACAACCTTGGCGGAGTCCAACACCCACTGAGAACATGCTTGACTTTGTGCCGAGAATACGGACGCAGCTCGCACTTTGTTCGTACAGGGACCGAATGGCACGTACCAACGGCCCCGGTACCCCATACTCCCGTAGTACCCCCCACATGATTCCCCGGGGGAAGTATCTCGGGGTCTTGTTCACGAGTGAGGGCAAAATGGAGCGGGAGATGGACAGACGGATTGGTGCAGCATCTGCAGTGATGCGGGCGCTGTACCGGTCCGTTGAGGGAGGGGTGAAGAGGGAGCTGAGCCAGAAGGCGAAGCTTTCGATTTACTGGTCCATCTACGTTCCACGTTCTCACCTATGGTCACGAGCTTTGGGTAGTGACTGAAAGAATGAGATCGCGGATACAAGTGGCCGAAATGAGTTTCCTCCGCAGGGTGGCTGGGCTCAGCCTTAGAGATAGGGTGAGGAGCTCAGACATCTGGAGGGAGCTCGGACTAGAGCCGCTGCTCCTCCGTATCGAAAGGAGTCAGCTGAGGTGGTTCGGGCATCTGATTAGGATGCCCCCCGGGCGCCTCCCTTTGGAGGTTTTCCGGGCACGTCCAACTGGGAGGAGACCCCGGGGCAGACCCAGAACTCGCTGGAGGGATTACATATCTCGTCTGGCCTGGGAACGCCTCGGGACCCCCCAGGAGGAACTAGAGAGTGTGGCTGGGGAGAAGGAAGCCTGGGGGGCCCTGCTTAGCCGGCTGCCACCGCGACCCGGCCACGGATAAGCGGACGAAAATGGATGGATGGATGGATGGATGTTTAGACTCCACTCTGTGGGCACCCCTATTGTTTATCTGATCTATGCTGGTTGGGATTCCACTGCATAGGGACCTTGGGCTGCCCCCCCCCATTTTGGTGCATCTGTGTCTGGCTCTGGGGGATGGGCTGAGGGTGGTGGCGGTGGGGGGATTGTTGGGGTATTATGATAGATGCCATTCTGTCCAATGTCCAAATCTACCATAACTAAAACACTGTTCACGAACGTCATGGCCTGGGTGGCCAGCATGTCCCCAACGTACGCTTCTCCCACTTCTCAGATACCTTTGTTAATGTATTTAATTTGACTCAAGTTTTTAATTCCCAACAAAAACATGGCTGGCATCTCCATTCTTACTGTATGCTTTACCACTTCTCGATTAGATGAGCGCGAACTTAATAGGATTGGCACTTTTTATTTGTATTTTTAAATGTATTTATTTATTCATTTTTTCTTAATTAGGTGAACACAATATCAGGCAGCAAAGTTGTCTATGTTATGAAAAGCTCAATTATATTGTGATAGCTTGCTGTGCTGTACCTCTGTACCGCCGTTCTATAAATAACCTGTTGGCAGGACTTTGGAGGAGCACAGAGGGAGTGGTAAGCCCCGCCTCCTGGAGGGTCCTTCTATATCCCGCCCCTTGTAGCTCAGTCTCAACCAAGACAGCGGTCACTACGTAACACCTCTCAGGCCGACTCAACCACACTCTAGTATCCACTTCTCAGACAATGCTTGAAACTGGAACACCACATGAGCTAGACTCCAAACAGTTATAACCTTACAACAGCGAACCTCTGCGCTTCCTTAACTGAATGATCTCTAGGATGTCACCACCTTCCACAGCATTTTCTCTACAATCCATCCAATACACAGCAACTCTATACCAATAGTTTTTAACTTGCGCTCAATGCCACACAAACTTTACAGACAACTACAAAATACTCCAAATTGTCCAGCATAGAATCAGAGGGAACACTCAAACATCAGACCATATTGTAACTTAATATTTGTTATGACAATGTATGTGTCAGCGCAGCGTGTCTGGACTTTCATGGAGAGGAGAAACAACCAATGGCCCTTTCTTTCTTTTTCTCTCTACCACTCACACTCACACACACCACCAGCAACTCTCTTGAAATATATTAGTTTTGTTTGTTTTGGGGTTTTTTTACTCTCTGCATAAGTTCCGCGAGGGGAAGACTTTGTTCCCTAACAGCAAGGGCAAAGGCAAATTCTTCCTCTTCCGTATCCTCGCGGGTTTTAAAAGATGCATATAATGCCATGATTGCACTTTCATGGTCCTATGTACAGTAGTTCTGGGTTTTGCTTGCTTGGATCATGGACAGACTTGCTGTTGTCTATTTCAACCTTGAGCTCTATCTGAGGCACCTGCTATTGCCTTCTGTCTGTCCCATAACAGTTTACATTTCTCCCACTCAGCGAACGTCTCTCGTAGATATGGAAAACCCCAGTTTGGGTCTCCCACCCTCTCATATATTCGGGCCAGTGGCTACTTTAGACGTGAGGGTGACGTGACACGTCCTGTCGTGGCAATTATTCGATAATAATTGTGTCTATGGTGAAAGAGTCTAAAACAGACAAAGTACTTGTAGCAAATTAAAAGTTTTAATGGATGCATCCATCAGACTCCTCATGCTAAGAGTGAGTCCAGACCAATCGGGACACACTATATTTATACACAACCCTCACCACATGAGGTTCCTGGCCTGACAAAGAACAAACAGTTGGCCCCCCTTTCATGTTGTCTCCCAGACGCATTGACTGGACCAATCTCCTGAATAACATACATCTTATGAAAGTTCCTGAATAACATACATTCAATGGAGGCTTCACTACAATGACAAGACAAACACAATAGGGGTTACTTGAAACAGATACTTCAATCAAAGCAACACTTAGTTTCTTGCATTAACATTACTAGATCCTTTGAAGTTGACATCAAATGTCTTCCTGTTTCAAGTGTTGAAGCTATCGACCAATCATCTCAATGCCTTCTGCCAGTGGTTCACAGTAGGGGTCCTCTAAATGATATGCAGGCGAAGGTATGTTGCCTGTAGACAGTAAATATGCTATATTCCCATCACAGTTATTCGGGAGGATTTTAGCCATTTATATGTACCGTATTGGTCCGAATATAAGACGCGCCTGATTATAAGACGACCCCTCTTTTTCAAGACTCATTTTTGGAAAAATACTTTTTTGAAGACCAAATCTGTTTTTTTATAAAGAAAATAATGATAATAAAAACACATTGAATAAAACAATGTAGGCTGTTATTTTTATCATCTTTTGGTTCTGGTAATCAGGGTTCAAGTTACCCACAAGATTAATACATCCACAACTCCCAACATTATGTCACCAAATTGTACAGCCTAAATGTCGTGTAGGCTACCTGTTGACACATTTATGATGTAAAAATATATCCCTACAGTATAACATACTGTAGGGATTACCTACCACCATTATCACTGTGCCCTCGCATTATCTCCCACCATGCAGTTGTTAAATGTCTGAGGATTGATCATTGATTGATGCAGGCTACCTAGCAATTATGAAACTTGTTCTATTAGTCTTGCAATTATGAACGCTTGAAACCGGCTCTCTTCTTATGTTTATACATAGTGTTGTTAAATTGTTGGTCATGGTTTCTGTTCATTTTGTACGTGTTGGAAAGCCTCGTGAGTAAGATAAGATGTCATATCCAGAGCCTCCCTGTACTGTTTACAGCCCAGATGAGGAGGAGGAGGAGGAGGAGGAAGGATCTTCATATCACTTCGAGGAGCTCAACCCTCCTTCTAGGTTTAATTAGGCTACAATTAGGCCAATTAAATCTGCGTCATCAAGATCTAGGCCGAGGCCTGTTTGTTTATTTGTTTTTATTTATTTGATGTCAATGCTCTGCATAATTGGAAACGAGGGTCCCCCTGAAATGATCACTGATGAGAATTTAAATAAAGGTTGAATTCATTCATTCCTAAAATCACACATTTGGAAATGAGATGTTCTATTTTTAAACCTCCCCAGGTTCAGGTTACAATTTGCCTTCAAGTTTATAAGCTGAGATTTAATTTTGGGAAAGCAAGTGTCTTACAAGACACTAAACACAACCGACCGATGTCCTCGTATCTCTGTCTTTCTCTAACGAATTGTGTTTTGTAGGCAATGTGTTCTCAAGAAGAGAAGATCTTTATTAATCCACATATGTAATGGTCACAACACAGCAGGAAGTGGTGGCCGCCAAACACGCGCATGCAGGGCGGGTGGCCCACGGAAATTTGGCCTCTGCGTTTAACCCATCCTGTGGGCAGCTATTTTGACAGCACCCAGGGACCAACAACTCCAGCTTTTACATCCACATCTTGGTCAGGGATGTGGACAGGAGAGGCGATCTTCACGTGTTTTTTTCAAATTGGGGTTCTTTTACGCCGTGAGGAGAACATGCAAACTCCACACAGAAAGGCCGGGAGATCACCCACCTGGGCACCCCACAGTCAACAGCGCCCCAGGCGGGAATCAATCCCAGGACTTTCTTGCTGTGAGGCAGCAGTACAAGCACTGCGCCACCATGTTCTTCACCAGCTGCAACATAATCTGTTCAGAGGAAAGATTTTATCTAGTTTATATGCAAATTTCCATCAGCCTGATAGCCTGTTAGGAAGAACAAATGCCAGTTATCTGCTCAACAAGTTACACTGTTATTATAAAGGTTATTATAGACAGTTGTGGTCAAAAGTTTACATACACTTGTAAAGAACATGTATGTCATGGCAGTCCAGAGTTTCCAATCATTTCTCCAACTCTTATTTTTCTGTTAGAGTGATTGGAGCACATACTTCTTTGTCAGAAAAAACATTCATGAAGTTTGGTTCTTTTATGAATTTGTTATGAGTCTACTGAAAATGTGACAATCTGCTGGGTCAAAAATATACATACAGCAACATGAATGATCAATTTAGGTGATGTAGAAAGTTGTGTCAATCAAATTAGCTTTGTGGCCTCTTAACTTCTTGTGAGTGATTATGATTGACTACAGCTGGTGACTTCTCTGAGCCCATTTAAATAACTCATTTGATACAATCATTAGACTCAGACACAAACACTACAATGGGAAAGTCAAAGGAGCTCAGCACGGATCTGAAAAAGCGGATCATTGACTTCAAGAAGTCAGGAAAGTCACTTGGAGCAATTTCAAAGCAGCTACAGGTCCCGAGATCAACTGTGCAAACAATTGTTCGAAAGTATAAAGTGCATGGCACAGTTGTGTCACTGCCACGATCAGGAAGAAAATGCAAGCTATCACCTGCTGCTGAGAGAAAATTGGTCAGGATGGTCAAGTCAACCGAGAACCACCAAAAAGCAGGTCTGCAATGAATTAAAAGCTGCTGGAACACAGGTGTCAGTGTCCACAGTCAAGCTTGTTTTACATCGCCATGGGCTGAGAGGCTGCCGTGCAAGAAGGAAGCCCTTGCTCCAGAAGCGGCACCTTAAGGCTCAACTGAAGTTTCTGTGGTCAGATGAAACAAAAATGGAGCTCTTTGGCCACAATGACCAGAAATACGTTTGGAGGAGAGAAGGTGAGGCCTTTAACCCTATAACACAGACGGGAGCGCCGGCGCTCCCAAAACACGTCTATTTCAAACTACCGTAACTCCTCGAATGTAAACTCGACGGGGTTGTGCAGAAGTGTTTTTAGTGGTGTTTGTCTCAATTTTGAGAAGATCTGCCCGGAGAAACGGTCATCCCAGCAGATTGGTGGAGGACAGATGAAGGAGATACTGAACACAGTAAGTCTACACATTGTACCTCACATACTTTACTACGATGTTGACTTACACTCAACCTTTCAACTTCATTGTAATATTATTGTTCTGTAGAATGTAATGGTGCTGCTCAATGGCTAAAATGGTGGCGCTACAGACTCAGCTGGGGGTGGTAGGGGAGGGGTTGGGGGGTGTCCTGGGTTGGGGGGAGGGGTGGGGTCCTGTGGGGGGGTGTTGGGATGTCCTGTGGGGAGAGGGGAGGTGTTGGGTGTCCTGTGTGTGTGTGTGTGAGGTGACAACAGTGTGTTTACAAGCTGCCTGCTGAACAACAAGTTACAATAGGTCATGTGCAATATTTTCTGTCTTGGTTTACTTATTTTTACTAAATGTATCTTACTTGTATTGTGATTTTACAGGCATCTGATCTGACCTCATGTTATGTCTCCATTACTTTTAGGATGCCTTCTGGTGAAGGGCCATTCACAGCACCAGAGAGCTGTCCCGGTCGGGGTCAGGTTCCCTGTCGGGGAGGTGCCGGCGATGTTCTAATTTTTTGGATTTGGAAATCATGAAGACCAAAAACGCCTGCACATCAGTAGAAAAAAAGAGGCCACAGAATGGACACTAAATGCCCATGGCTCACAATCTTTTGTGGCGTGATATATTACTTGTGATTGAATATGTCAAATCCTTTAGTCATGGACATTCAAAGTGTGTTTTCAGTAAAAACCTGTTCAAATCCAATTCCGATTATTTTTTTTGGATTAAACTGTTTTTACATACCTATAACATACAGTAATGCAAAATAACTGCCAGATATTGAAAGTTCAAGGAATGCTGAAAAAAGGGGCAAAAGCACTTACTAACAGTACATTTCTTTGACACTTTTACAGCCAAAACAACAAAAGTGGTCCAGGCGGCCTGTTTGAGGCTTAGGTGTTAAAGGGTTAACCCCAAGAACACCATGCCTACCGTCAAGTATGTTGGTGTTAGTATTATGCTCTGGGCCTGTGCCTGGGCCTGCTGCCACTGGAACTGGTGCTTTACAGAAAGTAAATGGAATAATGGAGGATTACCTCCCAATTCTTCAGGAGAACCTAAAATCATCAGCCAGAAGGTGGGGTCTTGGGCGCAGTTGGGTGTTCCAACAGGACAATGACCCCAAACACACATCAAAAGTGGTAAAGGAATGGCTAAATCGGGCTAGAATTAAGGTTTTAGAATGTCCTGACTTAAACCCCATCGAGAACATGTGGACAGTGCTGAAGAAACAAGTCCATGTCAGAAAGCCAACTAATTTCGCTGAACTGCACCGATTCTGTCAAGAGGAGTGGTCAAAGAGTCAACCAGAAGCTTGTGCATTGCTACCAAAAGCGCCTAATTGAGGTGAAAATGGCCAAGGGACATGTAACCAAATATTAGCATTGCTGTATGTATATTTTTGACCCAGCAGATTTGGTCACATTTTCAGTAGACTCATAATAAATTAATAAAAGAACCAAACTTCATGAATGTTTTTTGTGACGAAGTATGTGCTCCTGTGACAACTCCACCCAGTCTGCGTGGTGTTAATGTTGTTCTCTCATCACATGCTCACAGCAGAGCTGAGTGGCCTCGTTAAAGCAAACGACTGGCACCTGTGGGCTTGCCAGAGCTAAAGGGCCCATGCTTCTGGAAAGCTCAGCCACAAACATCCATGGGAGCAGCCATGACCACCTCTCCTTGTCTCTTCTGTTGAAACCCTTCTTGCACCATACAACACCCCCCACGACACCTTTCACACACTTACCTACATGCACGACACGACTGATTTACCATACACACCATGTTTTTACTACGTTATTCTTGATTTAGTTAAATTCAGTGATCATTGCAGCATACTGTGTGGACCTCCTTCATTTGTTGCACCTCTGAGCCAGGTGTAACACTCCAATCACTATCACAGAACAATAAGAGTTGTAGAAATTATTGGAAACTCTGGACTGCCATGACATACATGTTCTTTACAAGTGTATGTAAACTTTTGACCACAACTGTATATATATACCGGTTATAGTCCTACCAGTTCTGCACGGGGTTAGTTGCGACAACTCTAAATACATTTTTAATCATAACTTTCTACAAAGAAAGTATTAAATTAACATTTTTGTAAAGCGATGCAAGTCTGCAATGCAAGAGTGTGTGATTCAATGTGGGTTTTTATTTTTTATTTTAGCCGAACAAAAGGCATCCTTTTGAACTCGATCACTTCACATTCACTCCGCTGAGCGTCTGTCCACCTCCACACCTCCGTAAGGCCAGTGTCTCTCACATCAGGGCTTTTATCATGCTCAGCGAGGTTAGGGTTACGCTTAACTGGTTAACTCTCCAGTCTTTAGTCGTAAGTAAAGGGGTGTGTGTGTCTTGCCCTCCAAGTGAGCGCTGTGAAAGGTGAGCGAGGGTTTGCAGCAGAGCGACCCTGCAAAACGACTTTGATTGGCACTTTGAGTCCTGGGGTTATGCAAACGACGGCTTGCATAAGATGGCCCATAGAGATGACACAGAAAACACGTCTCGGACCCACCGAGCCGGTTCTGCCATTCCGTTCTCCTCATTCATGCGCTTGAGTAATCGTAAGAGTGTCCTCCGGAACACCGACTTCCGGTACACAGCGTTCCTGCACGCAGGGCGCATTTTCCGAGGTGTTCGTATAGCTTATAAAACGGTTTCTGTCGGAACCGCCCGACTAATATGTTATTGGAAAATATATGAGTCCTTTATGCACCACCCTATAGTTTATTTATTAATGCATCACATGCATGTATAAATCCAATAATATGTAGACATACAACAAACAAACAGACTCTGCAAGTGTTGGGCATCAACAACAACAACAACAACAACCGTGGGTTTCTGTTGCGCTTCTTGACAGTTAATCTCTCGTAGAATCTCCGTCGCTCTCATTGGTCAGCGGCCGCGGTTATGTCCCGCCTCCCCGTCGTGCATCACGCTGACTCCTGATTGGCTGCGGGAGACGTCACTCAGCTGTGGCTTGTCTCATGCATATTCATGAAGCCTCGCCCCCCGTGCTGCCGGGCGTCTCATCGGAACATAATGAGGAATGTGATGACGCAACGTCCAGCGGCTCTGGCTGAGGGCTCCTTTTATTATTCCCTTTTATTATAGACTGGATAATATCTCTAGAGCAGGACGTGCAGCACTAGTGGAGCTGTTGTGGAGATGGTGAGTTGTCAGAAAAGTTATAACATGTGTTGTTGTTGTGTTGTTTTATTAAATCACGACTGAATGCATGGGATGATTGCACATGTTGTTGTTGCTGTGTTGTTAACCAAGTTGCTGCTGCTGCTGTTGCTGTGCTATTTCAGGTCATATTGCTGCAGAGAGAGAGAGAGGAACCTGGACCAGCAGGTTTGGGAGGTTCCGCTCTGCAGTGAAACCTGCAGCCTCTATAAGAGCAGCTCCACACCTCCTGGCCGGGCAGAGAGAGCAAGGCACTAACTAACAACAACAACAACCAAAAACCAACAAACAGCAACCAGTGACTACTAACCGGAACAACAGCAACCCAACCAGGTCTCCACGGCAGCTTACGCACAGCTTTACGCACAGCAGGGAGCCTCTTCTTTAAGCCGATTAGCAGAGAATTAGAGCAAAACAACAAACAGCGCAACTTTATATTGTCAGCCGAAGAGGCAGACTAAACTAAGTCCACCATGATGATGCAGCTGTCGGAGACCCCCACGGAGAAGAAGAACTCTCTGTTCAATGCCATGCACCGCTTCCTGGGCGCCGTCAACACCATGGACGAGACGGTGATGGTGCCCAGCCTGTTGCGGGACCTGCCCCTGGACCTGGACCAGGACCGGGACCAGGACCGGGAACAGGAGCAGGAGGAGGTGGACATGTACGACTACTACCAGCTGCTCAAGTCCATCCGCCAGGACATCGAGTGGGGCGTCCGGCGCGCCGCCCTGGCTGACAAGGAGGAGGAGAGGTGGGGGGTGTCCATGGACCGGACCACGACGATAAAGATGAAGATCATTCGGGTGAACTCCTCCACGTCGCTGGCCTCCACAGCGTCCTCCGCGTCTTCGTCCGAGGACGAGGAGGACGAGGAGGAGGAGGAGGACCTGCAGAAGCAGCTCCAGTTCCACCTGACGGGTCTCCACGGGGTGCTGTCCAAGCTCACCGTGCAGGCCAACTCCCTGACCCGGCGCTACAAGCAGGAGGTCGGCATCGGAGGATGGGGCCAGTAGACCTGACCCACCTCCTGGGAGACCAGTCATAAGGACTCTATAGAGGCTACATGGACATGTCTACTGTTGCTACTACTAAGCCTACTGATCACATGTATTTATTTCAATGGTATAGAAAAGCTGTCCTGTCTTTAGGCCTGTATGCAGTGTTGCTCTGCTCTGGTATCACCATGGTGTGGACACTAGAAGAAGGAACTCAAGTCGTGTACTGAAAACCATTTGCTTGAATGCACTAACTTTAAGGTTCTGGGGTCCAATACACCCACTGTGTTGTTGGGAGCTTGGTGCCTTCAGCTTGTGGGATAAAAAACAAAGAGACATATGTATAGCTCAGAACCTCACAATTTACACTGTTCTGCATTATTTCAAAGTTATTTTATTTTTTCGTAGTGGACTCCAACGACTGGGCGTTGAACTAGGAACACCCATGTGGGGTGAACTGATGAAGGACTTGGTTTCTGTGATGAAGCCAGCGATGTCAGTGTTTCTAGATGATGCTCCCAGCACAGCTGGAGTCCCTACTGTCTGTATGTCTTTAACAACGCGTGTCTGCGTGGAAGGAGGCTGATGCTGCAGCCTATGATCTCCCCCTGGCCTACATGATCTATGATGTGGAATTAACTGAGTACTGTCTGGACAGACGATAATTACGTTTTCCTTGAGATCTATTGTTGCTTTCTGCAATTACCATGTATTATTATTATTTTATTATTATTATTATTGGAGATGTGTCCAAATGTAATATAAGAAACCAAAGATGCTTGCTTATTTTGCACTGAAAATATTTCTGAAATAAACTCTTTTTTAACAAGATGCCATTTTGTTTGAGTGTGTGTGTTAATTTCCATGTTCTGGAATCATGAATACGTAAAGAACTTTAAGTACAACAACAGAGTAGAAAGGGGTGCAGTATTAGTTTATTATGCAATTCCAAAAGAGACATGGTTTTAGTTGTTTCCCCTTGGTCTCTACAGGCAATGAGAATAGACAATAGAGATTAATAATTGTCCTTGTCCAACCAGTTTGGGGACTTACGAGGCAGTTAGTAGCTGGCTAGGTAACTCACGGTTCCAGGCAAGATGCAGAATGGTACAGTACATCCATGAAAGGTCTCTATGCTCGCTGGCTTCCGGTTGGATGATCTGTCCCAACCAATGAGAAATGATCTGGGGTATGGCCAGATCATCAACGGGGTATGGCCCTGGCTCTGGCTCTGCTGGAATGCTGACAGACAGTTAAGCCACATAGCTGAGCGACAACACCTTAAAATCATTATGGAAAATATTACACATTACACCGATGAGTATGAATGTTGCTGGTATATAAATCCGAACCAGATCATCGTCTTTAATACAATATAATACTACAATAATACTCAATAACTACTTTGTTGATGTTGTTACATTCTGTTTAGTGAACATCATGGTTTCCTAATAGCCATTGCAACATTCACAGGCGTTTGTTCGTGTACTGCATTATCCAAAGTCATCGATGGGAAAAACAAACAGCACGCATGCAATTATTGTTTTCATTCACACAACAAATAGTTTGCTCTCAGGGGAATTCTCAGCCTCGCCATCAACAGTAACTCTCGACATAGCCTAACCCACAATTATAATAATGACAATAATCAGGTTTATTTCCATAACACCTTTCATAACCATAGTCATCAGGTGGTTCGCATCATAGCAAAAACAAGTTTAAACGGACATCATAACCTACACAGAAAAGGCTTAAATACAACAGAATGCAACTGGGGTTACAAATAATAATAAAAAGAAAGTGTATTTAATTTAAAATGTATCAGCATCATCCTTAACCAAACCACTGCAGCTCCACCCAGAGCAGGCATATAATATATAATATACATGTCAGCACTGATTTTCAAAGGGCGTTTCAGAAACACGCGTCCTTTATGTCCCTCGTCGCGGCCCGTAGGAGAGGGAAGTAGCCGTAGCGCTAATAAACAACTCCATGCTAAACATATGAGCTAGAATGGAGGGCGACAGTACCAAGTCGCTCACTTACAATAACGACTCACGTTGCACATTTTTCAATGCAGACTCAGACGACTATCGATGTGTAAGTAGCAGCGTGAGAGAGTGACTTTGAGAGTTGTTGTGATTCTAGCGTTGTCAGCCGCGTTTCGGCTAACACACCGCTAGCCTAGCTTGTGGTGCGTTCCAATTGAACTCGGAAGTCGGAACGCCCTCTGAAGTCGGAATGGACCTTTCCCTATTCAAGCGGCAAGTCCCCCCCCACTAGTTACTGTTGCTATGTCCCACAAGCCTTTCCACAGCTCTGCAGCATGTCACCGCAATGTCCACTGAACAACACCCCCCTGCTGATGATTCTCTCTCAAGGATTCCTGACAATATCGCTGTATGTTATTTACCAAATGCCGCTACTTTATCTAAGAGAGTTCTACAGAAAGGCCTGAACTATTTGACACAAGGATATATCCATGACATTCGGATTTTGGACGGAGCAGATGACAACAGAAAACTTGATGCTAAGTGTTGGCGATCTATGCGGAAGACACAAACGCCTCACAAACTCCACATTGAAATTCGTCAGGACTAAATCGTGGAGTCCTACTGCACATGTAAAGCAGGGTGAGTACGTTAGTGATGTGTTTACAATGAAAAATAAGCCTAAGATCTGCTAACTACTAGCTACAATGGGCTAATCACCTAGCTATGCTAATCACACGATGGCGCGGTAACAATGTGGTCCTAGCGAAAAAAACATTTCACTGCTCAATGTACCTGTACACTTAAATAGATGACAAATAAACCTTTGAATTTTAACTAATGAGCTAGCTTTGTAGCTTTTTGTGTCGGCTACTAAACTGCTAGAAGTGAGTCTTAATATAAATTTTTTCACTCACAATAAGTGTAATAAGTGAGAAAATGTAGGCGAATCATCACAGATGAGTGAGGGGGTACTTATAGAATGGCGACCAGCTCAAGGGGTACACAAGACAAAAAAGGTTGGGAACCACTGGTCTAATCTATGAACACAACAACGCGGGACAAGCTTTGTTTGTGGGACATCATGGCGGCTCTATTGCAAGGGGCGTGGTCTTAAGAAATCAGGCAATCTTATTGGTTATTATTCTCCGCGTGACAGACAGGGTGGAAAGGTCCATTCCAACTGGGAAAGTCGGAAGATCTTCACCAACCACGACTTAACAATCCAAGATGGCTGAGGAAAAAACTGGAACACGGTCGACACGGGTTGTGACGTCATTCCCAGTTCCCACTTCTGATGTAAAGTGGAAAGGCGGCCTCAGAAGTCGGAGCCGGGAATGGAGTCGATGACCTCATTCCGACGGAATTGCACCCGAAGGGGGCGTTCCCTCCGAAACGCCCGACTTAGAAGGCAGAAATTCCATCTTCCGAGTATACCTGGAACGCACCTGGAACGCACCATTGTAGCCTATCAACTGTTTCTTGTTTTAATGACTGATTTATTTCATGACAACGGGTGAGTTGTAAACTGGGCGGTAGGCAAAGCAGGGTCCTGGGCGTGCGGATCCCCAGCATCGCCGAGTAGTTCTAGGGACGTGGAACGTCACCTCACTGGCGGGGAAGGAGCAGGAGCTGGTGCGGGAGGTGGAGTGGTACCAATTAGATATGGTTGGGCTCACCTCCACGCACAGCACCGGTTCTGGAACCAAACTCCTGGAGAGGGACTGGACCCTCTCCTTTTCCGGAGTTGCCCAGGGTGTGAGGCGCCAGGCGGGTGTGGGGATACTCACAAGCACCGCTGTGTTGGAGTTCTCTCTGGGGGGAAGGCTCTGACTGTTGTGTGTGCCTACGCACCAAACAGCAGCTCAGAGTATCTGGCCTTCTTGGAGTCCTTGGGTGGCATCCTGGAAAGGGTTCCATCCGGGGACTCCATAGTTCTACTGGGGGACTTCAACGCACACGTGGGCAATGATGGAGAAACCTGGAGGGGTGTGATTGGGATGAACGGCCTGCCTGATCTGAGTGGTGTTTTGTTATTGGACTTCTGTGCTAGTCATGGACTGGCCATAACAAACACCATGTTCGAACATAAGGTGGTCCACAAGTGTACCTGGTACCAGACCACCGCCAAGGATTGCTGATCGACTTTGGAATCGTATCAGCAGATCTGCGGCCGCATGTTTTGGACAGAGAGGAGCAGAGCTGTCAACTGATCACCAGTTGACAGTTGGATCAGATGGCGCGGGATGCTGCCAGACAGACCTGGTAAACCCAAACGTGTAGTGAGGGTGAACTGGGAATGTCTGGTGGAAGCCCCTGTCCGTAAGGTCTTTAACTCCCACCTCCGGAAGAACTTCTCGTGCATCCTGGGGGAGGTTGGGGACATGGAACCTGAGTGGGCCATGTTCAGAGCCTCCATTGTGGAGGCTGCAGCTCGGAGCTGTGGTCAAAAGGCTGTCGGTGCCTGTCGTGGCGGCAACCCAAGAACCCGTTTGTGAACACCAGCAGTGTAGGAAGCCGTCAGGCTGAAGGAGGCCTTTCGGGCCTGGTTGGCCCAGGGGTCTCCTGAAACAGCAGACGGGTACCGGGAGGCCAAAAGGACCGCGGCTTCAGCTGTTGCTGAAGCAAAATCCCGGGTGTGGGAGGAGTTCGGGGAGACCATGGAGAAGGACTTTTGGTTGGCCTCAAGGAAGTTCTGGCAAACTGTCCGGCGACTCAGGAAGGGAACGCAGGGCTTGGTTCAGGCTGTGCTCAGTCGGGGAGGAGAACTGCTGACCCAGACTGAGAATATTGTCGGGCGGTGGAAAGAACACTTTGAGGAACTCCTGAACCCGACCAGTACGTCCTCTGTGGAAGAGGCCGAGTCTGAAGACTCGGGGGAAGCCTCACCCTAATCCTTAGAGGTCACTGAAGTAGTCAAAAAGCTCTTCAGTGGCAAGGCGCCAGGTGTGGATGAGATTCGCCCTGAGATGCTGAAAGCTCTGGACATTGTCGGGCTGTCGTGGCTGACACGCCTAGTCAATGTCGCGTGGAGGTCGGGGACAGTACCTGTGGAATGGCAGACCGGGGTGGTGGTGGTCCCCATTTTCAAAAAAGGGGACCGGAGGTTGTACTCCAATTATCGAGGTATCACACTGCTCAGCCTCGCTGGGAAAGTTTGTTCCAGGGTGCTGGAAAGGAGGCTCCGGCCGATTGTCGAACCTCAGCTTCAGGAGGAACAATGCGGATTCCGTCCGGGCCGTGAACAGTGGACCAGCTCTTTACCCTCGCAGGGTTGTTTGGGGGGGGGGGGGGGGCATGGGAGTTTGCCCATCCAGTCTACATGTGCTTTGTGGACATGGAGAAGGCTTATGACCGTGTCCCCTGGGGAATCCTGTGGGGGGTACTACGGGAGTATGGGGTACCGGGGCCATTGGTACGTGCCATTCGGTCCTTGTACGAACAAAGTGTGAGCTGCGTCCGTATTCTCGGCACAAAGTCAAGCACGTTCTCAGTGGGTGTTGGACTGTCACCGATTCCGTTCGTGATCTTCATGGACAGAATCTCAAGGCGCAGCCGAGGTGAGGAGAGTGTCCGGTTTAGGGACCTCAGAATTGCATCTCTGCTCTTTGCAGATGATGCGGTTCTGTTGGCTACGTCAGACCGTGACCTCCAGCATGCACTGGGGCGGTTTGCAGGCGAGTGTGAAGCGGTCGGGATGAGAGTCAGCACCTCCAAGTCTGAGACCATGGTTCTCTGCCGGAAAAGGGTGGAGTGTTCCCTCCGGGTTGGGAATGAGTTGCTGCCTCAAGCGAAGGAGTTCAAGTATCTCGGGGTCTTGTTCACGAGTGAGGGCAAAATGGAGCGGGAGATGGACAGACGGATTGGTGCAGCGTCTGCAGTAATGTGGGCGCTGTACCGGTCCGTTGTGGTGAAGAGGGAGCTGAGCCGGAAGGCCAAGCTCTCGATTTACAGGTCCATCTACGTTCCAACCCTCACCTATGGTCACGAGCTTTGGGTAGTGACCGAAAGAATGAGATCGCGGATACAAGCGGCCGAAATGAGTTTCCTCCGCAGGGTGGCTGGGCTCAGCCTTAGAGATAGGGTGAGGAGCTCAGACATCCGGAGGGAGATTGGAGTAGAGCCGATGCTCCTCCGCGTCGAAAGGAGTCAGCTGAGGTGGTTTGGGCATCTGATTAGGATGCCCCCCATGCGCCTCCCCTTAGAGGTTTTCCGGGCACGTCCAACTGGGAGGAGACCCCGGGGCAGACCCAGAACCCGCTGGAGAGATTATATATATCTCGTCTGGCCTGGGAACGCCTCGGGATCCCCCAGGAGGAACTCGAGAGCGTGGCTGGGGAGAAGGAAGCCTGGGGGGCCCTGCTTAGCCGGCTGCCACCGTGACCCGGCCCCGGATAAGTGGACGAGAATGGATGGATGGATGGATGGATGGATGGATGGATTTATTCATTTCATTTCAACGTAACGTATATTGTTGCTTGTAATGGTTCACAGTCCACAAGTCGTGTAAGCATTACATATTGGTGCCTGGCTTATAATAGCCAAAGTATGGCACAGTAATATGACTTGTATCTAAAGTATGCCACAGTAATATGATTTATATCTAAAGTATGCCACAGTAATGTTGTCCAGTTGTCTGTAGTCAGCATAGTTTCATTTCCAGCTGTACAACTATGGCACATTTAATTGCATTATGTTTTTAACAATTGTTTTTCTTATGTAAAATCACAACTCATAAATTAAATGATATGCAGCAGTTGAAACTACTACGCTTATTTCTCTTAACTTCTGAAAACTGAATACTTTAGATTTGGACTGACTAACATCTACGCAACTGCTGGTATTTCCTGTCGTCAGATGTGTGACATTCATTTATCCAGCAATAAAAAGAATGGAATGGTCTAGAAAGGCCCACCCTGGGGAAGCTAAACGCCTTCCTAGTGACCCAGATACTTGACACACCCGCTCTAGTCAACCACATCTTTGGACATTCAGTTAACTTTCTTAAGTATTTATTGTTCATAAATCCAAACCTCAAAACACCACAAAAGCAGAGAAATATGAAGAAATGTGCCTCGTGTAAATCTATAAAATGATTTAAAGAGAATTCTGATGCCGTTTTCATCAATGTTTAATATCAGTTCTTATCTCTGTTATTCGTACTTCTTTAGTCTCATTATTGCTTTGTTTCTTGATCATGTGACCAAAAGATTAGAGAAAAACTTTCTGTGCCTGTTCAAGGTCTGAAAACAAGTGAATGAACAATGTTGTCACGTTCTGATTTGTTTGTTCTGTTCCTCCCCGTATGGACTGAGCAGTTTTGGCGTGTAGATAAGCTAGCGGGGACATCGTCTCGCTGTGCAGAATCTGTGCATATATCTCCTCATCTCCCGTTCCTCGGAGAACCCGGTCTCTCTCCGAACGCGCGTCCCTTATCTGTATGACATGTCGCCTACTTCATGTGAAACCTCTTAACTCCCCAACAGCAGGCTTAACGTAGCACAGAGCATAGCATGAACATGACACGCACCAGGCCCATAACATTGTTGCTTCGACGGACCCCTCATTTAGCTCAAATCATATGGCTGTGGCGTCTACCTGCCAAACACCTTGCTCAACCCTTCTCTCAGGAAGGGTTAATATGTGTCAGATTTTTGCACCTATGCACAGTATCCAAAATAACCGGTTACTGCATGTTTCCATTCCTGAGGTGTCCAGAGGGCTTGTAACTGATGTCGTGTTGAACCGGCCTCACTGTTAAAATGGGTCAAAAAGTAATTCCTCAAGATCTTCTTCAGAAAGGCCCAGAGCGATCAGAACCACATGCTTTATAACTTCAGGGATGTCGGCCAGCAGGTCTACGAGGGTTTTTTTGATGGGATTAATGACTATGGAAATATTGATGCACGATTTACGTCAAAATACTGTGCATCAAAGTCTCAGGTGTATTTGCACACTTTGCACAGAACTGGCAAAAAAGCAGTTTCGGGGATCGGGTTTACACTGCAGTGAACCAAGTATTAGCCACCCCCGGTGATTATAGGCTGGGAGATGCTGTGCTCTGATCCCTGCTGTTAGACCGGTCCCACCGGCTGGTGTGGGTGAGGCTAACCTCCTGTGTCTGGGTTTCAGGTGGTGATCTTAACGGTGAAGCGAGCCACTGGTACCTTCTCCTTAGTCGGATGGTGGGTATTGTCGAGAAGGGTTGATTCACCGGTGTCCGAAAAGTCATGTGATAGTAGGAGAATGAAGGGTGATGTGGGGTTATTGTACATGTTCAGAATTATTTGGCGCACAAGCCCTGGAAGAGGACCTCTCAATCTGGGAGGAAAACGGATTTGAGGGGGCCAGAGGGAAACGAATAGCTCACCAGGATCTATGGATAAAGATAGCTGAGCTAAGACAAACCATAGACCTGTGTGTGGTTCATCAGAGGGCCCACACCAAGGAGGGGGAGCACTGGCAAGGAAACAATGAAGTGGATCGCTATGTCCAACTAAGAAAAATAGTGTTTGTCAATACCGAGGAAGGGGACGAGACACCTCAATGAAGAGTGGTCCCAGAGAAGTCCGTAGAAAGGATAGTCCAGGCCGTCCATGAGGGACTGGGCCCTGCGGGAACTAGACCTACACGGAAGGAATTGGAAAAACAGCGACTCTGTATCACCGAAAATAATGTCCGCCGGGTTGTGAGAGACTGTACCATATGTGGCCAGTACAACGCCGGTTGAAGAAGACAGAGAGTGGACGTGCTCACCATCAAAAGTACGGTTCCATGGGGATCAGTTTGCATGGATGTAGCTGGCCCCATGGGACTCACTGGGAAGGAAGGTGAAAAGTACCACAAGAGTGGTTACCATCAATGGGGTCAGCAGCACGGAGTAGAAAGGATCTACTCTCCACCCTACACCCCTCAGGCCAATGGGGTGGTAGAGCGGGTGATTGGGTTGATTAAACTATGGATAGGGAAGAATGAAAATACAAAGGATTGGAGCGCCAGAATGGTGGAGATCGGGAATCCTTGAATGATCGACATCGCGCGCATAGATCCTCCCCCTCACATGAGTTGAACCAATGGCCTTTCACCGCAGAAGAAATGGGGAGGAGCCCATACTTGATACCAGTGGTGCCTGGACAGAAGGTCTCATTTCAGGTCGGACAACGCGTCGGGGTGAAAGCAAGGGATCACCCCTCGGGCACCGCGGTTAAGCCGAAATACGAGACACAGGACACGGTGGAGAAAGTACTAGATAGTAATACAGTACTACTACAGAAGAAAGGGATACAAGGAGTGAGTCAGCTGAAACCAATTCAAGACTGAGGAAGACCAGGAACCTAGATGGCTAGCAATACGAATCTACCACCCTACATCCGACTAGCCAAGGTGTATGGGGCGGTTATCCTTCGAAGAAGCATAGATCAGCTCTGGGCAGGCAGAGCACTTTCACGGTTAGCCAATGTGAAAAATGGCTATCAGTCAAGTAACACGGAGCCGTTCACCTGGAAGGAAGTGGAGAGTGAATGTGTTCTCTGTAGCAGACCCACGCCACTGCCATCCAATCCAGAGGACCAGGGAAACGGAGACCCAAGCAATTCAAAGGAAGAGAAAGAAGAAATGGAATGACATGAATGAAACGTACCCCTCCTCCGGCTGGAGGAGCAGCACTTCTGAACCACTGGCTGGAGGAGGCGTCCCATTAGCACCCGCCCCTATCGAGAGGCGGAGTAACCAAGAAGGAAAGCCTCGATCAAGGACACTCGAGTCAGATGCAGCCAGTACTTTTGAGTACACACTTTCTAATTTGTAATTTTTTTTTTTTCTTCTTTCCTTTCTCCACACTTTACTGTATTCTTTATTAGGGTTATTATTATTATTTTGCCTTCATTTTTATTTTTGTCTTCCAAAAACCATGGGAAGGGGTTTTTTTTTTATTCAGAATAATCAGGTGGTTACATAAATTGGTTAAGTGATTTATCATTAAGTATGTTTTCATCAAGTGATTTATCATTAAGTAGGTTTTATCATTAAGTAGGTTTTCATTAAGTAGGTTTTATCATTAAGTAGGTTTTACTAAGTATGGATGTATTATGTATGGATGGTGTTCTAAGCCACCAGGGGGAGGCACCTAAGTTTCAGAGGTGGTTGTACTACCCAGACAACACCAGAGAGAGGCACCAATAGCGGTGCAGGTACGGTTGAACTCAGGGCCATCTGAAGTCCATAAAGGTAAATATTGATGCATCTTCCCTGGAACGAGAGGAGGACACCCATATTATTATTATTATTATTATATCTATCGCTTATCCCTGCTAACGCTTTTTTGCTGCCGCTAAAACAAGTGAAGTGATTAACCTTTTTCAAATTGTAACCCTGACCCTAACCCTCACCAGAAGCCAGCCGGGGTGCACCCTTGGCACCGGTTGGCCTGACTAACCCTACCAGGCCCCATTGCCTGTATCTACACCACTGTATCCTATCTCAGGTCCCTCGCTGGCCAGCGGGGTATGGAACAACACCTCCGCGCGGCCATCTGAGGGCCCGACACGGCCCGCCAGCCCTTCCCAACTATGGCCGGTTTCACCGGCTGAGTGGAGGCCTGGGCAATCAAGGCCGCAAGTGGGAGTATCTCCACATATGGAGATCCTGACACGTCACCCGGAAGGAAGCCCCATGTACGGGGACCGCCACCGGCCCCTACGTGACCCAGCGCACTCGGACCGCGTCCCGGTACTGCCTTACGGGCCTACCAGACACCCCTTCTACACCATGAAGGTTCCTTGAAGGGATTTTCGGACCCCGTTGACATAGAGAAACAAGTAGTAAGCCAGGGGCACCATAGGTCGGAGAAACGGCTAGCTGGTGACTGGGTGATCGTGATGAAAGAAGGGCCAGGTGGTCTTACTAAAGAGGCCGGAAGGAAGGCATGGTTGGATTGGTGGGCTAACCAGTTGGGAAGAATAACCACCCAGTAGGGACGGATAATGACCCTGATGCAGCCAGTCAGGCAGGAGAAGTCACCGCTGTTCTCGAAGGGCTCCTGAACTAGAAAAACGACATGTGAAAAAAACAAGGATAATCACGGACAGCTCACACGCTGTGCTTCACAATCAGAATCAGAATCAGCTTTATTGCCTTAGTTTTTTGCAAACAAGGAATGTGCTTTTGTGCAATTGGTGCCTAACATTGAAAATTAAACAGAGTAATAACATAGAAGACATTTAAAAAAATGCAAAAAACTCTAAACTCTGCTGAAGGCCTTTCTTAAAGTTCAGTCTGACCCCAGCAAGGGGCAACACCAGGTCTCAAATATGGTGTGTTGATATCTCACTGTTCACTGAACACAACCATGTTATTAATAACATGATCATGTCATGTTACAATTCCTCCTTCATTGAACTATGTCTTCATGCTTTAGCAGCAAATTGTTCCCACCTCGACCCATAGTAGCAATATATGCTGGGCAATATATGGATATTCTATCGATATTGAGGTATGATACAGATATCGTCATAGATCATAAAATCTTGATATGGCATAAGTCCTCTTAGTCTCTCCTGGTTTTAAAGGTTGCATCACAGTACAGTACAGGACTGTTCTAGCTGTTCTATTATTTGCCTTTACCCACATAGCCATTATATCCACATTATTAATGATTATGTATCCAAAATCTCATTGTGTATACAGGAGTAAGACACAAATAGGCTTTACAATTCTGTTCATTTATATATAAACAAATTTTAATTGATTGAATTACCATGAAAACATTCAATATTATGAGTACAGTATATCGTTATGGAGATATGAAATTACCTTTATCAGGAGATATGATTTTGGCCGGCCCTAACCCATAGATTTGGCACAGTAAGTTCTTCTTTGATCTCCATGTGGGATTATGATTTAGACTATTATGCGGTCTGTGTCGGCATACATCATCACAAGTGTTGTGCACACATTACCACCCCTGATGCAAACATTACCACCTGTAATGCAAACATTACCTCCCGTGCAATTATACTTGTCATGTTGCTCTGTCTGTCTCTGTCTCTGTCTCTGTGTGTGTGTGTGTGTGTGTGTGTGTGTGTGTGTGTGTGTGTGTGTGTGTGTGTGTGTGTGTGTGTGTGTGTGTGTCCACATGGCTCTGTGCCTCGCTGGCCAGGGCTGGTCTGCTCTCCTGGGCTGCAGTCCAAACGGCCCCTCCCTCCTCGCACCCCGGAGACCACAGCCATTGATTCTGTGGTGATTAGATTCCATTGCCACAACAAAAAAAGGGAATAAAAAATAAAGAGTTCATATATGTGTGTGTGTGTGTGTGTGTGTGTGTGTGCAGAAGATGATTCTTAGTCTGACAGTAGCAGCCTTCTTTGACAGCGCAGCATATGTCATGGTGAGTCACTCCTGTCTGACACACACACACACATAATTCACGCACACAAACAGAATTGGGTTTCCTTTTGGGTACATTGGAAAATAGCTCCACAATGCCCCCTCTCTCTCTCTATCTCCCTCCCCCCCGCCCTCCCCCCCTCTCTCTCTCTCTCTCGCTCTCTCTCTGTGTGTTTCTCTGTCTTTCTCTCAGGGCGAGTCCCATCCAGAAGGCGTTCTGTGTGACTTTCAGGCGCTGTGGCTCACTTACTTTGGTAAGATAAGATCCCTTTTGACACACACGCATGCACGCACACACACACACACACACACTGCTCTCCCACCACCGAGCCAGCCGGGTTCTCAGTGTTTTTTTTTGTGTGTTTTTTTTTAGCGCTGTTAGCCCCTGTCCCTGCCCTGACGCGCACGAGCCTCCCTCGTTAGCCGGCCGCTAATGAGACAGTGGCACAGACGGTCTGTGTGTGTGTGTGTGTGTGTGTGTGCGTGGGCGTGGACAAACAAGGGCGGGCACACACACACACACACACACACACACACAGACACAGACACAGACACAGACACACACACAGACACACACACACACGGGCCTCCTACTGGATGCCTTGATGTGTGTGTATCTCTGTCATCTTTCTTACGGATTAAGCACACACACCCCCCCGCTCTCCCCGCTAAGTTTACTCCCCTCCCAATTCCTCCAGCAACACAAACCACAGGTTTGTATAATAGCAGCATCAGGCAACACTGTAGCAATCTGATGAACAAAGTCACCGTCGTGTAAGTCGTTAAAGCTGCACTAATCAAAAACGTTTCCTTTTGACAAATCCTCCAGTAAATGTTCGCTATCCGAGAGCTGTCGGCATGCCAACGTGTTCTATCGTCACGGTGACCGATGAAGCCCTGAGCCCTGGTTGAGGAAACGCACTCCTTAGCGTAACTCGACACTCGTTACCATAACTCCACCCCCTCTCCTAACCGGCAAGTTGCACAACGGGGCTGCGGTGGTGTCGTGGTTGACGGACAGCAGCGTGCAACAGGATCACTCAGAGTTGTGCGAGTTGTTTGTGAGATTCTGTCGGAGGACAGAGTGTTCCTGTTCAGCCCGACAGCTATCGGCCATCACCTGTCATCAATTAATGCTGCTCTCATGTTGTGTACACATGCAAGGTTTCAGTGCAATACACCAATACAATACCTCCAGCAGTAGCTCAGGAGATAAGAGCTTGTCTGGAAACAGGAAGGTTGCTGGTTCGATCCCCGGGCTCCCTGTCTTTCTCCCTCTCTCTCTCTCTCTGTGTTTGGTTCTCTTCCCACCCCCCCCCAGCCCTGTATTATCTCGTCCTGTTTTTCCATAGTTCATCATTATCGCTCTCTGCTCCTCCTCTCATCCATCACCATCAGCCACAAGTTTCCCTCATATTACTGCTGAATAGGCCTTCATTTATCATACAAGTACCGCGCATATTTGTGTGCACGCATGCACACACACACGGGCACACACACACACACACACGCACACACAAACGCACACATGCACACATGCCTGGAGGTGGTTGTTGTGCAGTCCTCTAACGGAGGTGATGCGAAACCTGTTGTCCAGTAACGGTTGTTAACAGGTCGTGGGGGAGACACGACAAGCCCCTAACTGCCTTATCGTCCGAACGTCTACCTACCTTGCTTCAGTGCGGCGGCCCAAGGCACGATCACGTTCGTTATGGCAGCTCTACCCTGGGATCTGTTGATTTGCTAGGAAATATTTAAAGGCTTGGATATATCTAGCCCTAGGGATATGTTGTATATAAGGGGACCAAAGTGACCTCTTGTGACCAAAGTGACCATGTGTTATCCTAAACACTCTTGAATCTTTTCACCTTCGGCAATGATCAAATGTCCACCTGAATCTATTCATCAATTACTTTTAATTGATGAATTTTTATTGCAGCGCTTTAGCAGGGGAACAGCGTAATGCATAGCAAAAAGTTAGCAAAACATGTTATAGTAATCGTGAATATGATTAAATGTAATAGTCCAAAGCAATACCCTCCACCTTCTCACCCTAAGGCCTTTAGGACATCTCTGGTTATGGAGTAACAGGGGAAGGGAAAAAGGAATATTAATAATAAAAATTATAATTAAACTTACCAAAGTAACATAAAATACCACTTATTCTTTGCATAAGGAGGGGATGCTATCTTAAGAGATACAGAACGATATTAGATATGATTACCTGTTATAAGCATAGTAAGCATCAGTAAATAGGACCATGGCAGAATGGGAAAAAAACAACAAAAAAAAACCCATGAAATAAACCTAGTCTATTCGGGGGGGGGGTAATGCAATCATAAGAGATACAGACTAATATCACACATGACATACATATTATAACCATCGTAAACCCCAGTATTTTATGGGCATCACTTATGATAAAGGGAAAAGGGAGGGAAAAACTATATTGAAGGCTTATCAGGTCAATTGGGGGGGGTGTGTGCACAGACGGCACAGACTCGGAGAGCCGAGTCTGTGCGGCAGTTAATATTGCCGGAATTTATACTATTTATAAGCAACGGTGTAGTAATAAAGTAATAAAACCAAGGAAGAACTGAATTAAAAAAAAATTGGTTCTTCAGGCTGTGTGGGTCGCATTAGGCCCCAAGAGCCGTACCTGTGACGCAGCTAATATTGCCGGAATTTATGCTATTGATAAGCAACGGTGTAGCGAGAAACTGATCAGAATGTTATACTAACATTAACCCTAATTAAATCGATACTGTGAGTAATAAAACCAAGGAAGAACTGAATTAAAAAGTTTTTAGGTTATTCAGTTTTTAGGTTATTTTTTAGGCTGTGTGGGTCGCATTAGGCCCCAAGAGCCGTACCTGGTATTTATGCTATGTATGAACCACGTGTAGCGAGAAACTGATGTTATAATAATAGTAACACTAATTAAATTGTCGTCGGCGTAACAGCAAATCCTAAAAAGAATAAAATACCCATAATTCTTTTTAGGTGGCGAAGTCTCTATCGCCGGAATTGATATTATTTATAAGCAACGGGGTAGCGAGAAATTGATAAGAATGTTATACTGATATTAACACTAATTAAGCTGTCGTCGGCGTAACAGCAAATCATAAAAATAATACAATTTGGTTTTTTTTAAGGTCGTACGACCTTAAGAGATCCCAACCTAGGGGCTAAGGGGGGGGGGTATGCGCGCGGGCTTGGGTGCCGCTATCTCCTACAATGTAGATGTTATGGCCGGAGGGTAGCCGGGGTGGAATAACATGCAGGGCATGAATTGGCAAAAAAGTATTATACTAATCCCAAATATGAGTACCTGTTACCGTCATAGTAGTCATAGGTACATGGAAACATGGCAGAATGGGAAATACAAAACCATAAAATCAACCTTATATTTTTTAAAAGTGATAACACAATCTTAAGAGTTACAGTCTAGGTGCCCAGGCTATACCAATAATTGTCACATACCGTGGGTGGAAGTGAAGACCAAACGCCTGAAAATGAAGGAGATGAGAAAAATCAAAAATCAAGATTAAAAAAATATATATATATATATATTACACAATTTTTTACAATTAAAATATTACCCATCCATCCATCCATCCATTTGCGTCCGCTTATCCGGGGCCGGGTCGCGGTGGCAGCCGGCTAAGCAGGGCCCCCCAGGCTTCCTTCTCCTCAGCCACGCTCTCTAGTTCCTCCTGGGGGATCCCGAGGCGTTCCCAGGCCAGACGAGATATATAATCTCTCCAGCGGGTTCTGGGTCTGCCCCGGGGTCTCCTCCCAGTTGGACGTGCCCGGAAAACCTCCAAAGGGAGGCGCCTGGGGGGCATCCTAATCAGATGCCCGAACCACCTCAGCTGACTCCTTTCGATGCGGAGGAGCAGCGGCTCTACTCCGAGCTCCCTCCGGATGTCTGAGCTCCTCACCCTATCTCTAAGGCTGAGCCCAGCCACCCTGCGGAGGAAACTCATTTCGGCCGCTTGTATCCGCGATCTCATTCTTTCGGTCACTACCCAAAGCTCGTGACCATAGGTGAGGGTTTGGAACGTAGATGGACCAGTAAATCGAAAGCTTCGCCTTCCGGCTCAGCTCCCTCTTCACCACAACGGACCGGTACAGCGCCCGCATCACTGCAGATCCTGCACCAATACGTCTGTCCATCTCCCGCTCCATTTTGCCCTCACTCGTGAACAAGACCCCGAGATACTTGAACTCCTTCGCTTTGAGGCAGCAACTCACTCCCAACCCGGAGGGAACACTCCACCGTTTTCCGGCAGAGAACCATGGCCTCAGACTTGGAGGTGCTGACTCTCATCCCGACCCGCTTCACACTCGGCTGCAAACCGCCTCCAGTGCATGCTGGAGGTCACGGTCTGATGTAGCCAACAGAACCACATCATCTGCAAAGAGCAGAGATGCAATTCTGAGGTCCCCAAACCGGACACTCTCCTCACCTCGCTGCGCCTTGAGATTCTGTCCATGAAGATCACGAACAGAACCGGTGACAAGGGGCAACCTTGGCGGAGTCCAACACCCACTGAGAACATGCTTGACTTTGTGCCGAGAATACGAACACAGCTCGCACTTTGTTTCGTACAGGGACCGAATGGCACGTTACCAACGGCCCCCCGGTACCCCATACTCCCGTAGTACCCCCCCACATATTCCCCGGGGGACACGGTCATAGGCCTTCTCCAAGTCCACAAAGCACATGTAGACTGGATGGGCAAACTCCCATGCGCCCCCCAACAACCCTGCGAGGGTAAAGAGCTGGTCCACTGTTCCACGGCCAGGACGGAATCCGCATTGTTCCTCCTGGAGCTGAGGTTCGACAATCGGCCGGAGCCTCCTTTCCAGCACCCTGGAATAAACTTTCCCGGGGAGGCTGAGCAGTGTGATACCCCGATAGTTGGAGCACACCCTCCGGTCCCCTTTTTTGAAAATGGGGACCACCACCCCAAGATCTGAGTCTCCGTAGGAAATACAGGCGACTCTGACCTTTCTTATACAGGGCCTCTGCGTTTTTAGTCCAGTCCATTTTATTATCTTATCTTTGTGAACACCCAGGTACTTACTGCATATTCCTCGACAATGTCCACCTCGGTCCCCCTGATGTATGACCGGTTGCGGGTGAAACCGAAAAGTTCTGCAGGTGGCAGGACTGTGAGCTGTATCTGAAGTCTGAGGTGTAGAGTGTGAACAGGAAGGGGGACAGGACTGTCCCCTGAGGTGCTCCTGTGTTGCTCACTATAGTGTCTGAAATGTTGCTCTGCAGCCTCACATGCTGTGGCCGACCTGTGAGGTAGTTCGTAAAGTAAAGTTGGCAGGCCGCAATTACCCTGGTTCACTCATCTTCAATATGCATTAGACATGGTCTGGTGCAGTTTAAGATTCTGCATAGCCTACATTTATCTGCGAGTAAGCTGGCCAAATTTTACCCTGGTTTAGATCCAACCTGCATCAGGTGCAGTCGAGACCCAGCTACCCTCAGTCACATGTTTTGGTTATGCCCCAAATTGATCCCATTTTGGGCAGGTATATTCAATACCTTTTCATATATGTGTAGGAGGACAATCGATCCTAACCCATTAACTGCAGTGTTTGGTGTAGTCCCCAAGGAGATGCCAATAACAACCCACCAGGCTGAGGCTATAGCATTTTCATTCTTACTTGCTAGACGTCTGATACTCTTCAGTTGGCTATGCCAAGCTATGCCACCATCTCACAAGCGCTGGGTGGAGGAGGTAATGTCGCATCTTAAACTCGAACAGCTTAAACACACTTCCCGAGGCTCCACCCAGAAATATCACAAGGTCTGGCAACCATTTCTGTCCTATTTTGAGACTGAGTTTACTACCATCACTGCAATGTAGCCCCCCCACCCCCTTTATTTTTACTTGAATGGGGAGTAAGCATTAAATTGTGCTTGTTACATATGGCAATAAAGGAATCTTGAATATTGAATCTTGAATCTTGAATCTTGAATCGTCTGGTACAGGCAGCGTGTAACTGAAGCGACCAGAGCAAATGCCCACGCTGGTTGTTGTTGTTCCCTACTGACGAGCACCATGGGACGGGAACGCTGGTGACAGACAAAGAGATCAGAAAGCCATGTCATAAATAGCCGAATGGCGGAAGTTACAGTTTCATATCTCTCCACTCGGCTCAGCTCAACACATACACACATACACACACACATGCTCTCACACACACGCATGCTTGCATGTACAGGCACCACGTACGCACACACACACACACACACACACACACACACATGCACACATGCTCGCACGCACACACATACACACACACAGACACACGTGTTTTGGATGGGGTTTGGACAGGCCACACCAGGCCCGATTCATTGATGTGAAGTACAATGCCCTTAGCCCGAGCTAAATAACAAACATGAGCTACTTCCGCAGCGTTTCAAGAGCGCTTGTTTGAGAATCCCCTGGATCACTTGCTTGGCTGGGATCCAAACGGGCCTTCATCTTGCTGTTTGACTGTAATGAGGGCTTTGCCAAGCTGCTGTCAACCGAGCCCTGACGGAGCATCATAGAGAAGGGGAAACATCCCAGCCCCCTCGCAGGTCCGCGAGGGGGTTCGTACGCATTATTCATTCGGCGAGGAAGAGTCATACATTTGCCCGACGACAGCTTGCAATTAACCTCCCTGTATGGATTTGTTCCTCTGGGTGTTCCTGTAATTTACCACGCTGAACAAACACTCTCCCCCGCTCTGAACTAATTCATAGTCTTGGGAAGCCAGACAAAATCATGGTAGCTAATCTCGGGTTTTGGCCGTGCAAGGTGAAAATCAACGAAGTAGCTCACAGAAAGAAACACCATGTTTGATGTTTGATATGAATGGGGCAGGATACTCTTAGGGTGTTTGACTCACAGTGGCAAAGATCTGGGGTTCAAACCTCAATGTGTCACGGTCTCGACCGTGTCTCCGGGCTCACGGTGTTGGTGGGCGTAGCTCCGGGCTCCGGTGCCGCCCCAGCATCATTAGCGGCACCTGCGCTACACTCGCGGCTGCCATCTATCAACAATTAATCTCTGTATAAGAACCCTGGCTTTCCACCCACTCAGCGTCGGATCATTGTCGTACTCTACTTGTTTATTCCCCCCCGTATGGATTTCGTCCGTCTCCAGCCAGCTCTTCTCCCTGCCTACCTGTCTGCCCGCCTGTCCCTGCCTGCCGGTTCCCGCATCTGCCTGCCGTGCTCGCCACCCGTCCCGCTGGCTTCACTCCCGTTTCTTCGCTGTATGTATTATCAATAAATATGCATAACTCTGAGTCTGGGTCTTGCGTTTGGGTCCTCCTGCACACCACATGACACAATGTCTACCTTTAGGCATCTCTAAACAAGATCAGAACCCTAACCCTAACCTAATTTGTGTACTGTCGCCTGCCATGTCACAAGAATTTCACTGTTCAGAATGTCCCTGTGTTATGAAGTGACAATAATTGTCAATAAGTGACACTTGACTTTGAGTCTTGCTCCTTAAAGGTGCAATAAGTTGTTTGCAGAGTCGCTCACCAGCTTCCGCAAGAGTCTCAAGGCCTGTTCAGAGTTCGTGTTCAGAGTTCACCTGGACTCTGCATAACCCCCCCCCCCCCCACCTTCCCTTTCCTAACCCTAGCACTAACTTGGTTGTTTGTACGTCTTGGCATTAATAATAGTACTTATCATTGTTTAGCATATTGTATGTTCTTAGATGCACTCAGAATGGTACGTCTGCTCTTATCCAGCTATTATGCAGGCAACCTAGCAATTATGAAACTCGTTCTATTAACCTTGCAATTATGAATGCTTGAAACCTGCTCTCTTCTTATCTTTATGTACCACAGTGATATATTGCTCTCTTTCAACAAATGTACTCTTTGTAAGTCACTTTGGATAAAAGTGTCTGCCAAATACCCAAAATGTAAATGTAAATGTAGTCATGGTGTTTGTCAACAGTAGTTTCCAAGATGTGAACCCGCATAGTGCTGAAGGATCAGACGGCTAACTTTGTTCCACAGGAAGCAATTTCAAAAGATTTCAAATTCATTTCGATTTCAATTTCAAAACAGGTGTGAAACAGGAGCACCGCCATTTTGAAATTACCTCATCACCGCGCGCCATACAGTCATCCCCATAAACATTCGGTACAGTGATGATGTCATTCCAAAATGGCGGCACTCCTGTTTGACGCCTGCTCCTCGTTTTTTAATACTCCATGCTATATGCTATGCTATATTCTTCATCTTCCATATTCACATTCATACATTCTGACTATATTCATTTTTGCGTATACATTATGTCTTTGCATCTCGATGACTTATTGCACCTTTAAGGCTATCTCAATTCGGAGTTGCTTTGGCTTTCGCGAAACCGAGGTAAGCCGTGGCGGGGTAAATCCAATCACAGATGTGTTGTGTGTTAGCTCAGCGCACAGCGTGGAACCTGCTGCCAACCACTTCCTCTCACACACCTTGCCGTGGGGCAGCTCCTTCCTGACTTTAACACAAACAACACATTTTCTTCTCTTTTTACACAATAAAAGCGTGGAGTCCAGCGCAGTGAATGTGCTCTGACTAATGTGAACATGTACTAGTATTTGGCATGAGTCTTGTATTTGGCACATTTCAGCGTACACAATTAAGAGACGGGCATGACTTTCAGCAAGTAGGTTGCTCGCTCAAAGGTTGTTGTTGTTATTGTTGTTGTTTCATGTGTTGGTGAGGAAAATTGGTAACACGCAGATAGCGGAAGGGAAGGAGAATTGGGACCGAAATAATCGTCCAATGGCAGGCTTATCCCCACAGCTTCCTGTCAGCCAGTCTAGTCTAGTCTTGGCTGGGCAGCCATTGATTTCCAAATATGGTTGTGGCCTTTATGCTGTTCAAAAAACAGCCAATCCAGTTGAAAGTGAGGGAAAAACATAATTACTCCCTCCCCCGAGCTCTGATTGACTCCTGGTGTTCTGTCCTTTTTGGAAAAGGCTTTCAACTGGACAGAACGCTTGGCAGGGAGAAACAGAATAATGTCTCTCCAGGCTATGCTTTGGCTTCAACATTAACTTGAAGCATTTTATCAGAATCTTTTTTAGAACTCCAATGATCTTTGTGTACTATCTATCGCCGCTCATATAAAAACAAGTATCACTATTGATTTCCTGATTCAAGATTGAAGATGTGCAATGAAATGAAAAAGTGGTGATGCCCAGCGGAATGTGCAAGAGAACAATACAAACTAGAAAAAATTCCAGGGAAATTTTGAGGGTGCCTGCTGCCATATAAGCAAGCAATAACACACACACACACACAGATGTGTAGGAGAGGAGTAGAGAGATACACGTATGTACTTTGAAGTAATGTTTCAGTAGCACACTAACAATACCTAAAGATAAGAACGTTCCCCGTGAGAAAATGGCGCCAATATGAATACTGCTTGAAACAGAGTGGCTGGACTCCTGCCACTCCGACGCTCATAAATCCAAAAGTATAAGTCTGTTTCCATAGTTACATATATGTGAACGTAACAAGTTTTCCTACATTTTGATGTATAGATTACGTATGTGGAGTTAATATTGTGGGCGGGATGGTAGTTTAAAAATGGCGTGAGCAGTGCTGCAATGATTCTGTTTCAGCAAGGCTCCACAGCTTGAAGCTGGCTGAAAATACGGACGTTTGGGTCTGCAGTCCTGTCACACCGAAGTCTGTTTGTTTCCATAGTTACATATATGTGACCGTCACAAGTTTACCTACGTTTTGATGTGTAAATATGACATATAAAATACGTATGTGGAGTTAATATTGTGGGCGGGATGGCAGTTTTAAAAATATAAAAAAATTGTTTTTCGTCTGCTCTACACTCTAACGGTGACATCACCCGCTCTGACCAGCGCAATACACACCCATGTTAAAGTAAGGTGACCAGACGTCCCCGATCTTCGGGGACAATCCCCGATTTGGGTGACCTGTCCCCGGTTAAAGCTGTCCCTGGAAATGTCCCCGATTTTGACATTGAATGGGGAAAAAAAAATTGGGGAATGGGAAAAAAAAACACCAGTTATTATGGTAGCCAGTTAAGTTGACGTGCTGACGTTATCAGGAAGCACCAGATGCAGCAGTATGCGTGGCAGACTTCTGTTTTGGTGGCTCCACTACAGATATTTTGATATTTTCCATGGAGGCATACGGCAAAAAGGAGCTGAGACCGGCGACCGGCGACCGCGTTAAATGGTATGTTGTATGTTATTTATTTTGTGTGAGCTGGCACTAGACTTGGCTGTGTGTGGGTGAATCGAGGTAAAAGTAAGGATGATTGTAACATGCAGTGCGTCTGTTTATCTGAACTGAAGACCTAACGTTATAAAGTCAGTGTGAACGTTAACATTATGTCACTGTTTTCATATCTGTCATTGGTGAAGCTGTAGCGTGAGATTACCATGTGATGACATTATATTGTATGTGGCTCTGTTTTAGAAAAGGGGGAAATGGAAGACTGCTTTGGCAGCATAGGATTTTCCTGGAGGCATAAGGACCTGAGACTGCATTAAAAGCTATTCTTTGATTTTAATACAGTAGCATTTTGTTGATGTTGTTTAGCCTTTCTGATGCTGTTGCATTGCAAATCATATCTGCAGTAGAAAGTGGCACTTTGGAAATTTGGTTTGGCACATAGTGGTACATGGTCTGAAAGGTTTAGGAACCTCTGATGTAGCACATGTCAAAGCAATTACATAGAGCAGATAAAAAGAAAAGAGCACAGTGACTAAATTATATAGGTATATTACCAAATCTGATCTTATTTCTTTGTTAAGAAACAAACTATTCACTTACTATTGGCTCTGTTCTTTCAGTTTTGCTCATGTTCTCCTCTGCTCTTATTCTACCCAGGCTCCCGAGGCGGAGGCTACCGAGATGGATGAGTAAAAGAAGTGGACGTAACCACGGTGATGTCACCCATTTGTTTGTTGACTACCATTTTTTAAGCCTAACGTTTGGCATTTTGGTTGTTGCCTTGTTTTTTGGAGCCAGAAGTGACTGAGAGGTTGGAACTCTAACTTGGGTTGGGACTACCATTTTTGAAGCCTAGAGTTTGGCATTTCAGCTTTTGCCTTTTTGTTTTTTTTTACACCTTTTCTCTAATAAACGTTTGTCAAAATACATGAAAAAGTAATTGTCCCCGTTTTTTATTTTAGAATCATAACATTTAATGATTTTTGACCGCCGCGCTGAAAATGTCCCCGATTTTCATTTCAAAAATCTGGTCACCTTATGTTAAAGTGTCTGAGGAGCTGAAAAATCAATTAAGTTTGAACGGTGAATGTGTCCTGAACGTGTCCTGAACGTTTTAATGTTTGAATGGAGTTTCTACCTGAATGTATGAATGAATGGGAAGAGGTTGAATATGCCCCCCATTCATTTCAATGGGGAAAATTAGCTGGAAAAACTTTGAATATTTCGGAAAGTATGAAGGGTATGAATAAGAAAAGTAATAGCACGCTATTCCCGGTCAAGGTGCACGTTTTGATGTCTTTTTTGCGTGTGTGCTGGCAACGCTGTGAGACTAGTAGCGCGCCGCAATTTGTACGGAAGAATAAAGAATAAAGAAGTATGCAGAAGAACAATAGTGTGCCTTGCTTTGCAAAGGCACCCTAATAACACGAATTGGACGGATCAGAATATCCACAATATTTACAGTATTTACAGCAAAAGGTTTTCATACTGTCAGATTAAAATTAGGGCCGGGACTTTAACGTGTTAATTACGATGAATTAATTACAGAAAAAATCACACTTTATTTTTGCACTCCAAACACCACGGAACGTTTCTCAGTGGACGAATTGGTGGCTCAAATATGGGCGGACCGGAAGAGATCGCGTTTGGACCGGAAGAGATCGCATTTGACTGGTTTTTTGTTTGTTGTTGTTGTTACCATTTTAGATGGCAGAAATGGTAGAGATGACACTTTATGTTAAACTGTTGGTCTGTGTAGCTAAAATAAACAGGATTTTGCTGCTTAAACGTATGTGTATGTCTATTCATTGATTCACTCGTATACCAAAATCCATTTGAATTGAAAAATGTTGCTTCTCGTGTCAAATATTGATATGCGATTAAAATGGGATTAATTACAATTAATTAATTACAAAGCCTCTAATTAATTAGATACATTTTTTTAATCGAGTCCCACCACTAATTAAAATGTTATACATTATTGGATCCCTAGCCCTTACATATACAGTATGTTCATATGAGTGTAGCACCGTGTAGCACCTTGTCTTAGCTATCTCTTGCTGTTTACCAGCAAGCACTTCATAAATTATGAAGTGCTTGAAACCGGTTCTATTCAAATCTTACCATACCTTCAGTGATATATTGTTGTTTCGCCCTCTTTGTACAAGTGTACTGATTGTAAGTTGCTTTCAACAAAACCATCTGCTCAATGCCCTCCATGCAAATGTCAATGCATTGTTTTTTTAGAATTTAAGAAAAATTATTTACGTATTTTTCAATCTACATTTCACAGCAAGGTGAACGGGGGCGTATGGTGACGTATTATGCTTTTGTAGTCTGATGACAGCACATGACTTTGAACGCATTACCTGTGGAACATTATGGAGCCTTTTCACAGCCCTTCAATAGCAGTCAGTAGTAACTTAAGTAACTTCCTTGTTCCTGTCATTTAGACATCAGGTTGATTATATTCATGTCTGTCGTTGCACCAGCATGGTATCAATGTACAGTATATTGACTTGACTACTTGACTAGTTGTGTCTATACTGGTTCACTGCCGTACCTAAATCAAAAGGACCCATAGGTCAAGGTCGAGGACATCTTTATTGTCCCCAAGGGGCAATTTGTTGCACAGCCAGCAGTAACACAAAATCACACCAACAAGACACAAACCATTCACACAAAACAAAAACATAGCATGACATAATGCGATTTAAAAGGACATTAGCAGCAGGTACCAGTGAGTTCTTCAACCTCTTGGTCCTAAATCTTGGCAGATTAAATCTACGACCAGATAGAAGCAACCTAAACTCACTGAACAAGGGGAATTGACGGGGCCTTCTTTGTGGCTCTGACTCTGTATACTTGGGAGAGGTCATTTCGATTTTGCTATGCACTCTGACAATTCTATCTAACCTGTTCCTGTTTTTCAAGGTACGTGAAACCCAAACCAGCAAATAAAAGAAAGGTTAGAACAGAAGCAGTGAGACTCTTCCTGTAAAATGCACGTCAAACTAACGTGCAACTCACTAAACAATCTTGACTTCTGAATCTTTACATGTCTCAAACATCTCAAACATGTCCACATTTGCGTGCGATATTTTCTCCCAAGACAATCTCGAAATACAGGTAGGAAGAACATAAAACAAATGTGGCCCAGAGATATGCTGAAATGCGTTGCTGTTTGCATGCCAAAAGACCAGCTTGAGGCGTCGGTATGTCTGTCGTTGGTGTTGCTGACAGACTCATGTTTGTGTCACGAGCTCTTCGCATGTCTGCACACAGCGGAAGCCTCAACGCCTGCTCACTTGAACATGGATCACATACACGTAGACAGACACGCCACATAAACGTATATCACAGACTCTGCTCAAACTGTTCCGCTCAAAGAGCAAACGTGCCAAGTGTTTAAATACTTAAAAAAAAAAGCCATGTGTAGTCTTTCACGGCAGTAGCTCAGGAGGTAAGAGCGGTTGTCTGGCAACAGGAAGGTTGCTGAAGGTTGCTCCGCCTAGCTAGGTGTCGAGGTGTCCCTGAGCAAGACGCCACCTAACCCTAACTGCTCCTGACGTGTTGGTTATTACCTTGCATGGTTGACACCTCCGTCAGTGTATGAATGGGTGAATGTGAGGCAACTGTAAAGCACTTTGGAAAAAACTGCGATATAAGTGCATTTACCATCACATTGCCCCCCTCTTTTAGTGCCTATCTCTCTAATTCACTGATGTTCCACTTACGGAGACGTGTGAGAATCTCACCCTCTCCTCCTCACCCACTCCTCACCTCACCCTCTCCTCCTCACCCTTCCCCTCGTGCACACTCAGACCTCACACTCCTCCACTGTTCCTGCTCTCACTTCCTGTGTGCACAGCAGCAGCAGCAGCAGCAGCGACACAAATTCAGTTTGGCCTCAATGGTTGGGTTGCTTCATTTGTGCTGTGTGTGTGTGTGTGTGTTGAAATGCTTATGAACCTTAGAATTGAGAAGATTTCTAATTGGAAAAGATAAAGTCTTGGAATATACAAATCCAAATATAAATATCTGTAGTGTATTCTTGAGAACACTCCAAATCAGTCACCATCAAATTGCACTTACATTTACATTTACATTGAGGGCATTTGACGCTTTTATCCCAACTGATTTACAAAGAGTACATTTGTTGAAAGAGACATCAATACATCGCTGTGGTACATAAAGATAAGAATAGAACAGGATTCAAGCATTCATTATTGCAAGGTTAATCGAACGAGTCTCATAATCACTAGGTTGCCTGCATAATAGAGCAGAAGTGCCATTCTGAGTGCACTACTAACATCTTAGAACATGCAATATGCTAAACAACGCTAAGTACTGTTACACTTAAGAGCCGTAACTTGTATCTCCATGTTGATATGCCGTTGACCTCTGATATACAGTATGTCATGAGTCCATAACGGAGCCCCCAGGGGAAATTGACCTGACGTCTGCCTATCTGAGCTCAGCTGTGTCTTTGTTTGACAAGATAAGTGTGTGCAATTCTCTTATTACGCATCGACAATCATCGACACATAAGGCGCGCTCGCTGGAACTGTGTGCGCCACCATGCCTTCCAATCACTCCTCCTCGAGGGAGAATCTACAAACATCTTTCCAACATGGCTGCTGTAGTAAAGTCATTTTACATCGATAAGATATTTATACAGTGTATATACACATATATAAGGTTTATCATTTATCATTGTCATAACATAACACTGTGAGCTAAAATAGTTAGCCACAACAAAAGCGCTAAACTGCTGCGAAGAAAAACAGAAGTAAGACTTGGGACACAGAGCTACAAAGCTCGATGCAGAAATGAAACACAAAGACACAAAGACGACGTTTCGCCACACGCTACACTAGCTTCCTCTGCTACGGAGCGTGGTGAAAATAACGATAGAGGAAGTGGTCTGCCCTCAGCCCTGTAGCGCTTCCTGTTCGCTGAGGGACCCGCATCTCTCAGCATGGTATCACAGGAACGCAGTTCTCCTTAAGCTTCAAAGTAGGGACCATAATGTGTGTTATGTTATAATCGAGTGGTACAATCACCTGCCTCATGAGGAGGGGTCACTTTTCACACAATTTTCTCAGTGTGGGGGGGGGGGGGGGGGGGGGTGGGTGAAAGTTCCAACACCTATAGACAACTATCTCCCCAGCATGTACAAAATATAATTACACAAACGAAAATGACACTCAACACTCAACTCGTGAACTCACTTTTTACTGTAAACCCACAGCGAAATATGAGACAATGGAACATCTGTATGCTTTGAGAAGGTTGCAGTCGCTTCATGACTTATAACTCACAAGGAGATATAAGGGGCAGGGTGGCAGGAGTCCCCAGCGTTCAAAATGATCCGTGTTCGATTCTAAATGTCTATATATACACATACACCTGCTCCTTAATGACATGCAGAGGGAATCATAAAAGTTGCTTTGGATAAAGAGTGTCTGCTCAGTGAGTTATAATCTTTAGATAGTATAATTCTGTGTGGGAGACCTCATGTGTCAAGAGCCCGATTGCAGAGGTGTTGGGTTGAGATCTAACTCGTCAAGTTTCAAAAATGTTTTTATATATTGCAGGAAGTGGAGGACCTAGAACTCCCGTCTCTTCTATAGAGGGAAAGAGCGCAGGTGTTCCACTCTGCAAAACGCGGGTTCGGACGCAACTCTGCTGCCTGCAGCTCAAGTCATGCACCAACTCATCTCCCCTCCCCTTATCATGTTCCTCAATTTACATCACATTCCAACACAGGCAGGTCTCATTATGCTTGAACTTGCCATCTATAGAATGTACAGAACACTGTGCAGTCTTATGAAAAGACATAACCACAGGGCAGATTCCACTTCCATCTCTAGTCATCCTGAACTAACCCCCGCCAGCACCTGACGAGCAAGAAGAAGAAGAAGACATGCAACTTTTACCCTTTACATTTTATTTTTCAAATTGCAAGACCATTGATATGCCACACACACAAAAAAAGTCAATTGAAAGCATTATGCAGGGGACTAGATCGAGTTGGCTTGGATGGGATGGGCCGGACCATGACTTTGCAGACTCAGGAAGGGTTGACCCAAGAGTCCATGATGGCATCGGTTCCTGAGAGCAAGTCTAAGGTTGTCCTCAATCCTGACAATGCATAACGTACAGCACACATGTGGAGCTGCACTCAGTTACCCTCCTTCTTCTCCTGTTCAATAGCTGAAAACACAAGGGACAGTGATTATTGCCGTTTGATCAAAAACCTCACAAGTTTGCTGAAATTGCATGTGTAGCAGAACTTACTTTCTTTGCTGGGCAGTGTATTCTTCTCTTCTGTTTTAGTAGGTTTCAATTTTTTTGGGTCAAAATCAGTAATTGCGGACATGTCTGGTTTGTCTCCCATATTTGCGGGTGTTCTGGGGATAAATGATGAAAGTCAAAAGTTACATGATATCAACTCTGCCCCTCCCCATTAAGACACGTTGACTTCAAAGCACAACTACTGAGGCATGCCATGCATAAATAGTTTCTACCATGTGCAAGTCCATATTAACGGTGAAACATCACAATATGCACGGGAGTCTCCGCAACAGTTGAATTATATTATATATATGAAAGATGTACTGTACATAATATAATTCAGGACTTATTACTCATTTCACCCAAATAACGAACAGCCATGGCGATTTAGCGACGACAGATGTTTTAGAATCAAAAACATATACATCATGCAACACCTTTACCTAACCTGAGTCAAATACGTGCATGTCTCCGCTCACAAATGAGTGTAATTGTCAAACTACACTATAATGCCTGAAGTATTAAAATGGTAGTTACTGAAACAGTCGTCCCCTTTTTTGTTGCAATTACAATTACCGCGTCTCAATACTCTTCTGGATGGAAAGGCGCAGTGCCGAGCGGGTGGCGGCTCAGACACTCATATACCCGCCCCCCCCCCATGCAAATCACGTCACGCACAACGTCACTGACGCGCTATGGGGAGTTGTTAAGAGGCCTAAACTGAACACATTAATACATGAATAATTCTATCATGACATGCTTAAAGAAATTAATACATATATATATTAAACATTGGCGATGCCCGGGCTAATTAGCAAAAGAACAAGACAACACAAATAACACGAATTGGAGAATCACAATATCCACAACATTTACAGTATTTACAGCAAAAAGAGCAGCAGGAATGACAAATCTTAACAAATGGCACATGAATGGAATATGAACAGCAAGGCAATATAAAGAACACATGAATATGAAAAAGGTATAGAATAAAGTGAGTACAGACCATGTATGTCTGCATATTTGTATAAGTTCAGCAATAAGTTATGTAGTAAAACTATGTGAGTGCTTGTACTGTGTACTAACTATATGTGCATGTGTGTATGTGAGTGTGCATGGGAGGGGCAGTGAGGGGGCGGGGGTCCTGGTGAGGTCAGAATTCATAGTCCTGATGGCCTGCGAAAAGAAACTCCCTTTTAGTCTCTATGTTCTAGCAGCGTGACTGCGGAGGCGCTTACCTGACCGCAGCAGCTGGGGCAGTTTGTTGTTGGGGTGGTGAGGATCCGTCATGATCCTGCAGGCTCTGGTTCCACACCTCCTGGAGTACAGATCCTGCAGGGTGGTGAGGATCCTTCATGATCCTACAGGCTCTGGTTCCACACCTCCTGGAGCACAGGTCCTGCAGGGTGGTGAGGATCCTTCATGATCCTGCAGGCTCTGGTTCCACACCTCCTGGCGTACTGGTCCTGCAGGGTGGTGAGGATCCTTCATGATCCTGCAGGCTCTGGTTCCACACCTCCTGGAGTACAGATTCTACAGGGAGGCACGGTGGCACAGTGCTTGCACTGCTGCCTCACAGCAAGAACGTTCTGGGATCGATTCCCGCCTGGGGCGCTATTGACTGTGGGGTACCCAGGTGGGTGATCTCCCAGCCTTTCTGTGTGGAGTTTCCATGTTCTCCCTGGTCTCCTTACGGAGTGAAAGAACCCCAATTAAAAACATGTGAAGTCCACATCCCTGACCAAGATGTGGACGTAAAACCTGGAGCTGTTGGTCCCCGGGCGCGGTCGAGATGGCTGCCTCCTGCTGCTGCCCCTGGAGGGGCAGCAGGATGGGTCAAATGCAGAGGACAAATTTCCATGGGCCGCCCTCCCTGCATGCTTGTGTGTGTTTGGCGGCTGCCACTTCCCGTTGTGTGGACTGTCGTGGCAATTCAATAATTGCATCTAGGGCACGTGAGATCTCCAAACTGAAGTAAACACAATACTTGTAGAAATTAAGAGTTCTTTAATGAATGCATTCACCAGACTCCTCTCTAGCAGAGTGAGAGTCAAACAGATATTTTCATGTCCCTTTTAAACACACTTTACACCCCAGAGGGCTCTGGGGTCAGCAATAAACCTCCTCCCCTTGCCCTCCGAATACCCAATTCACATGGGGTGGGGTTCCCTGCCCAAGGAATCTCTGTCCCCTGTATAAACATTCACGGTTCACTTAACCTCCTCCCCAGCTGCTTATCTGCATGACCAGTCCAGGAAGGAGTCACCTTCATTTATGACTGGTGGAGGAAGGGGTCGCCCTCCTGCCATATAGTTTACCAGGATTGCCTGTCGTAAAGACAATCTACTTCAAGAACCTAATACCAACAGGAAGAAAGGCCTGAAATGCAATTTCCCATTACAGGACTAATAAAGATTTTCTTCTTCAGGGTGGTGAGGATCCTTCATGATCCTGCAGGCTCTGGTTCCACACCTCCTGGACTACAGGTCCTGCAGGATGGGGAGTGTAGTGCCAATAGTGCACTCAGCCGAATGCACCACCCACCGCCCTCCTGTCCTAAGAGGAGCTGTTACCGAACCAGGCAGTGATGCTCCCTGTCAGGATGCTCTCCACTCCACCAGCGTAGAAGGTCTGAAAGATCCTCCAGAAGACTCGGGATTTCCCCAGTTGCCTGAGGTGGTAGAGGCACTGCTTCGCCTTCCTCACCAAAAATAAATTACTCCAGTTGAGTGATTAACAAGTGTTAAACACCAAAATTGCACTCATAAATAAGTCAACCTGGCTTGCACTTTATGTGACATAGTTACCTTGCTGGATCTCTGCTGTGACGCTACCAGCTAATGGTTGTCCAACCTTAACCTGAACTTACATGACGCCGCTCTGCTCCATCTGCCTCTTGATGGTACGCTCAGAGACTCCAAACAGCTGTGCTCAGTCCTGGATTCTCCCTGTGCAGCCACCCATGCAAGGGGCTAAGACGTGCAGCTACCAGTGCCTCGATAGTAAACATGTCACTTCCTTCCTTTTTCCCGGCAAAACCGACCCAGTTCTAAGGCAATAGAAATCAGCCCACAGGCTGTTCTACGCAGTGGAGAGCGTGGGGAAGGTTTCATGTTTTAAGTTAAATGACATTGCACTACGTATGTTGCTTTAAAGGGCTCCTCCTATAAGGACACAGGTGGATGTTTATTGCAGAGTTTGTAGAATTATTGTTGACAGAGCAGGTGGAGCACATGCTAGCATGCTTGCACTCTCTTGAGTGTGTGTGTATGTGTGTGGTGATGGCTGATGGTTTAACCTGTGTGCACCACTGATTAGTCAATGTGTGCAGCCTTAGCTAACCCTAAACTCTAACTTGGGCTAGGTGAGGCTGCTTAAACCAGCCACCAACCACACACACTACACATTCATAGATTGGCTTTTAAAGTGATGTGTGCATGGAGAAATACTACACAAAGTCCCTTTATATATTTGATTCATTAATTGCTGATGGGTGGGCTGAAATATTTCTTTGACTTCTTCATTTGAGGGGTTACCCAACAGTGCAACCTCAATTCTAAAACTGAGAGGAACTTGCAAAAACACTGTAACAGTAACACAAAACAAACTAACACTTATACCTAAAAGTAGGTAGTAAAAGTAAAAGTAGTTTATTATTAACAGATTATTTTAATAGCATTAAACCCATAGAGAAGATCAGTTCACAGCATCACAACAATAAATGACATAGATATAGAGTTATGGCGTCCAACAAAGACAACCCAATTGAATTGTGTTAACAAAAATCAAGAAATCAAAGAAAACAAAGGCCAAGCAACATACAGGCTTCAGGCTCTCTCCTGGCTACCATTGAAGTACTGTGAGTAAGTCCTGGTGTACATCGTCTGGTTGTCCACCCTGACAACATTCCGGAGGTTTTGCCAGAACCAGGGCTCGGCGGCGGCGGTCCTGGGCCACTCCACGACATTCTCTTCGCACAGCCTTCTCCTCAGACGCAGGAAGTGGGAGTGCTGCAGCACCGGCTCCAGCAGCAGCATCACAATCACGTCCAGATTCTCGTCCAGCTGCCGCTGGTGAGCCAGGTACATGGCCAGCCGGAACACCCCCGTCTTGGCGTACGCCTCGGTCAGCACAAACAGGGTCTTGCGGCTGCAGCGGATGGGTGAGGTTGTCGATCAATGGCCTCCCGAGAGGCCAGTCCCTCTCCTCGAGACACAGGGGCAGCGCCTTCTCGCCTCCAGCTTCCCCCACAGCGTGTCCAGCACCCACTCTGAGACCCAGGGGTCTGTGGTGTCATAGGTCACAAAGACATCATACACGTGGCGAGGCCGAGGAACGATAACCCTTCCATTTGGCTTTCAGGTAATGCAGGACATAAGAGGCGTACCAGTAGAATATGTGAGCCACCGTTGCCAGCGAGGTGGTGACAATGATGAAGGTGCTGGTGAGGATGGAGATCAGTAACGTCAGTGTGTCGTTGTCACACTGATTGAAGTCAAAGAAAATCAAGATCTGGGGCTTGCTGTTTACTGATGTAAAGCAATTCACATGTGTTTTCAGTTTTGGGATTGTGACATGATTCTCTTCAATCCACAGAATAAAATCCAGTGCATCACATGAACATTGAAATGGGTTTCTTTGTAAAGATAATGTTTCAAGGTAATTTGTTTTCGTTAAGAAGCTGGTCTGGTTGATAACAGTCAGCACATTGTGGTTCAGGTAGAGGGTGTTAAGGCTTATAGCATCCTCTAAAAATCCATCTGAGAGTTTTGCAATTGTATTATGTCCCACATTGAGAATTCTTAAAATACGGGACGTAACAGTTTCTACAACAGTTAGGGCATTATCACTTAGATCTAGGATCTTGAGGTGATTGAATTGTTCTAGTTTCGTCCAATTAAAAGCAGAGATTCTGTTATTACCTATGAGTAGGCTTGTGAGGTTATGTGGCAAAAAATCATACACCTTATCAGGAATTTGACCACCAATGTAGTTCGAAGATATGTCTAGTATTTTCAAATTAGTAAGCCCAGTGAACAGATAGAAATACGACTCATCTTTCCAAAGAACTCCAAGCTTATTTTTTCCAAATTGAAGCTCAATCAATGAGTGACTCTGTATGCGTTTGGTAGTTAACATATTAATGCCATTATTGCTCATATTTAACACCTGCGGTACAGGCAGCTTTTTGACAAAAGCCAACTTATGTGTCACCCCATAGGCTCTAAAGTAGTGGTCGTTGTAACTAATGTCCAGTACTTCTAGCCGCTGGAACTCTTGGAATGCATTGCCATAGGCCAAGTCAATCTTATTATATGACACATCCAGATATTTCAGATTAGGCAAAGAGGAGAATTCTGTCCCATTTAGTGCAGCTGAAAACCCATTTTTTGCAAGGTTATCATAGAATTGAAATTCCGCTGGAGTAATGAAGAACAGGTTATTTGAGTTAAGACTTAGCACACGACCTGCCGTCTTGCACTCTGGGCTTACTGACAGGCGGCTGCTGTGCAGTGAGTGGGCCATCAGGTGTGAGGGAGAGATCAAGTTGGATTTAATGTTTTCCTCCCTGCTGGGTGATTGACCCACTTCAACGGGATACAGTTTGTTCTCTGATAGGCTTATGTGTTTCAGTTGTGGTAGTTCTTTGAATACACTTGCATTAAAGTGAACAATAAAGTTAGTCTTTAGACTTTGCTCAGTAAGCTTTTTGAGGTGAACAAGAGATTCGAAAGTATCATGATGAATTTCTCTAAAAACTAAAGCCTCCAATTTCAAAGTGCCGTAAGGTTTGAAAAAATCTTTGACAGCTTAATGGTCCTAGGGTAGACTTTAGGTCCATAATTGAATGAAAGATCGATATATTTTCATTTTGTAAGACAGCGTAAAAATGTCAGCTCACCCTGAATGGCATTTTGTAAAAGATTGAATGACAGCTAGAAGATTGTGGAGATTTTCAAACCAAGAATCCTTCAGTTCTGTGAGAGAGTTCCCTGTTAAATGTAATCTCTCAAGTCGTGTAAGACGAGTAAATGCGTTAGGATGGATTCCAAGAGAAATATTAGTGCAAGGTACACAATGATATGAAGCATTTTCACATCTTGGGCAGTTTCCACGTATTATCAGAGATTTTAAGTTAGAGAGCTCTTTAAAGTCCTCTTCAGAAATGTGTTGTATTTTGTTGTGTTCAAGCATTAGATCTGTGAGAGATGTTGGTAGTCCCTTTGGAATCCAAGTTAAATTGTTTAAGGACAGATTCAGAAACTTCAACTTGGTCAAATTTGCAAAACTGCCATCTGAAATGCTCATGGGCTGATCGCCAATGTCCATAAAACGCAGTTTTTGGACATGTCTAGATATATCAACTTGTACACCAGAAAAGCTGTTTGTATCGAGCACCCAGATTCTGTTATATTTCAGAAAAAAATTTGTCAAGTTGGGAGGAAGATTACTGGGGATTTTAGTCAAAAGATTTGTGCTTAAATCCAGTGTAAGCAGATTTGTTAGATTTTTGAAAGCATCCGGGTCAATGTTCTTATCTGTCAGCCCTCCGATCTTTGCACTGCAGAGACTAAGTACAACAAGATTTTTCAGATGAGAAAATGCATCCTTTTTTATCTCAGGAATATTGTTCTTTGATATATTCAGCATAGTGGCATTAAAGCTTATCCCTTCAGGTACTTTTTCAAGTTGTCTCCCCTCACAGTGAAATAATAGTTTAATTTTGTAGACTTTGACATCACATGGAAACGTCCATGACATCCAATCGGAGCTGTGGCTGCACAACGCAGGACGAAGCTCTTGACGTAAAAACAGAATGAACAAAATGCCTACAAGGTACGACCAGTAGATGGGTGTATTCTGCAGATAACACACAACAGAAACATTTGTCAGCTATAAAGACATGTATCTCCTCATAATCTTTAGCAATATATTCAGACGAGATATAAATGTTGTACTCAGACAATAAAAATGGATATTGATCATTACTGATGGCTTTTTGTGGTTTATGTATAATGCAATACAATTAATTAAAAATAATTATAATGATAATGTAATACAAAAATACTAGAAAAAAAGAACAAACAGACAAATATGACATATCACATGATAAATATTCACCAAATAATGAAGTTTAAGTTTAATTACTTGTATTGAAAAATCTAAATGAACAGTTTAACAGAACATATAACAAAACATATAATAGATATATAGCAAATACTCATATGCAACCACTTTCTATATTTTTAGTTCTTCATTTTTCATTTTTTCTATATTTTCATGAGTAATCATTAAAACATTTTTTTTTTTTCAATAACTCACCATTGTGCATGTGGTCGACCCGGTGGAAGATATTATTTGTAAGTAAAGTAAGTAAAAAAAAAAAAGCATACAAAGTTAATACATAAGTATGTAAATTCAATAGCACTTGTGATCACCGCACTTACGTATGTTCTCTATTTTAATGTGCAGGCAACAGAACACTCCCTTGTGGGTGAACCGACTAAATCAGCCTGCAGCGTGCTTTTTATTGAAATAGAAGCACGTGCCAATTGTGGAAGTCTGCTTTTTTCACTTCCATATTACCGGCACATAGGCTGCTTATGTTTTGGTTCCAATGAATAATAGAATACCCCCTGGTTTATAACAACAAATCTGACTTGATGCATTTAATTTTATGTTTGTTTGATCTGTAATGCTTCCATTAAAGTGTCTCCCTGAACAGATCACTGTACTGCTTGTTACTCTCTGTAGCGAGCACGCTTCTCAGGCCAAACCAAAAGTATGGCTGGGCCTGAGGATTAGTCGGCCACTCCATGACAGAACGCCTGTACAGTCTCTTCCTGAGTCTCAGGTACTTTGAGTAGTATGCCGTCTTCTCCAGAAAGATCAGCACGATGACGTCATTCTTCTCGTCCATGAGCCGCTGGTGGGCCATGTAGAACGCTGTCTTGAAGTTCCCGCTCTTGATGTCGCGGTTGGTGAGGATAAACACCGTCCTCTTGCTCTGATGGATGCTCTGGCAGAGGTTGTCGACCAGTGGACACCCCGGCATCCAGTCCCGTTCCTCCAGGCACAGCCGGAGCGGACGGTCCCCGCGGTCCTCCAGCTGAACGCACAGCTCGTTCATCACCCACTCGCTCACCGCCAGGTCATTCTTCTCGTACACCACAAAGGCGTCGTACGGGCAGCTCTGCGCCGAGGACCCGCGGCCATAGCCTTTGAGCTTGGCCATGCAGAAGTGGTAGATGTACCAGACGTCCCACAAGAAGAGGTGGCTGGAGATGGCCAGTGTGATGAAGGCGAGCAGCGTGGACGTCAGCAGGATGCAAAGTAGAATGGACAGGTAGTTGTGCTGGCAGGCAAGCATGTCCACTGTGAGGACCAAGTGGCCCTGATGGGCGCCTGGGGAACTGCAGGTCACATCTGTGGCCAGCAAGGGGATTGTCACATTGGTCCTGTTGAGCCATGCAACAAACCAAGTGGTGTTACAGGTGCAAGTGAATCGGTTGTTGTGTAAGAGTAGCAGCTCCATGTTCTCCACAATATTATCAGGGAGACTGGATTGTTCTATGTATTTTAGTTGGTTGAAACTGAGATCCAGATATTTGAAGGTGAACGCGTCCTTCAGGAAATCTGGGGAGAGTTGTGCTATCTGGTTTCTGTTTAGAATTAGTTTTTGAAGAGTTTTGGTACAGTTGGAAAGCACCCTGGGAACATGAGTGAGACTATTCCCACTTAGATCTAAAATCTGCAATGAAGTCAGCATGTATATATCTCCCCAGAAAAACATCTTTAGTTTGTTTGTTCTAATGTAAAGTTCGGATAGTTTCTCTGGCAGGTTTTTCAACACTTCCCGTGGAATGAAATTGAGGTTGTTCTCAGAAATGTCGAGAACGCGTAAATTGCAGAGGTTTTTAAAATACTGGATGTACCTCCATCACCATCTCTCCAAAGCAAATCTAAACGGTTGTCTATGAACTCCAATCTCTCCAGGGAGTGACTGGTCATCTCTGTGTTAGTGGATGTGGAAATCTTATTGTGATTCACGAGTAGTATCTTAAGCTTGGGTAGATGTGAAGTGAAATTCAGCATGTGGGTCAAGCCCTCTGATTCAAAGTAATGGTTGTTGTAACTTATGTCTAGAATGACAAGATTTTGTAGCTTTTGAAATGCAGTGGAATGCAGTAGGTCTAAGCGGTTGGCTGAGAAGTCCAGATATTGTAAATTTGTGAGATAAGTGAATTCGGAGCCATCTAAACTTTGGCTCACCAAGATTCAAAAATGTTGAATGGAGGAAAAAAATATTGTTCCTGCTTACGTCCAAGGTCTTACCGAAATCACTGCACTGTGTATTGACAAAGGAGTTAACAATCCCAAGCTCTTTGTTCTTGTATTTGCAGCTACGTGCATACACATCATATCTAAAATAATGTATCTCTCTCACACCCTCCTCTTCAAAATGTACAGCACTGGACATTGGTGACCAATGCATGTCCTGGTGACCAGAGGCAGAGGCAAACAGCTGCTGTCCATCTGATGGGGAAGATATTTTGTTGTCTGACAGATTGATTATTTTAAAACTTTTCAGCTGCATAAGAACACTGAGATTGGCCATTTTAATGAAGTTTGTGCCCAGATCTAAAACCTCCAGGTTGTTTAAAGACATCAGAGGTTGGATGCCTTGCAGGGCCAGCTGTTGGAACACAAAACCCCTAAGCCTGAGCACTTTTAGTGATCTGAGGACAGAGAAAGTGGGGTTCAGGTCCGAAGTGGCCGGGTATTGCTGGAGCTCGTAGTTGAACGATAGATCCAGCTCCTCCAGGTTAGAGAGGACTTTTGGAAGGTCAAAGTGTGCCACCGCCCCCGCCAAAAAGTTAGACGAGAGGTCAAGCACCTTCAGCTCTTTTAAATTGGCGAACCATTCCGGAAGCACGTCCCTCAGAGAGTTACTGTGCATGCGTAGTATCCTGAGCTTTGTCAATGTTTGGAATGCATTTTTGTGAAGCTTAAGTTGGGTGTTGTTTGGGCAGGGATCACAAGGAAATGGTGCGTTGTAACAACGTGGACAGTTTCCGCTAATATCCAAAATTTCCAAATTAGTTACATTTTTTAAATCTTCTTCTGTGACTTCCTCAATATTGTTGTTATAGAGATACAGCTCCTTCAAACTTGAAGGCAACAGGGGTGGGATATAAGACAAATTGTTTGACTTAATAGATAGCAATGTCAAATTGCTAAGCTGTAAAAATGCCCCATGCTCTATCTCATAGGATACATTGCATGGGTTTCGGTAATAACAGTTCTGACCCAGGTAAATGATCTCCACGTTTCTGATCTCTGAGAGGTTTTCTTTAGAAATGTAATAGATGTGGTTGACTTCTAGACTGAGTAGGATGAGGTTTGGAGGCAGGCCTCTAGGTATGCCGACAAGCTGATTGCCATCCAGATACAGTGCTCGCAGCTTCTTCAGGTCGCTGAATGCGTTTTCCATGATGACCAGGCTCTTGGTGCACATGTGATCCTTCGGGCCGATCTTCATTGGCATACAGTTGCATCGCATGTCGATCTCCGTGAGGTTCTCCAGACCCTGGAACGAAGTGTCGTTCAGCTCAGGAATGTGGTTGATGGTGAGTGTGAGGTTGGTGGCGTTCCCCGGGATGCCGCTCGGGATGGATGAGAGACTCCTCTCGGTGCAGTCCACCGTGACCACACTGCCGTTGCTGGCCACGATAACGTTACACGGGAGGGTTTTGGGGTACCATCGCGTGGACGTCGCCATGTCAAGACCAAGACCACCGCTCAGGCTTGTCAGAGTGAGACACAGCAGGATGAAGACACACTCCTTCTCCTGAATGGAAAGGGGAAAGGGGGAGGAGGAGGATGTGGGGGTGGGGCAGAGAGGGCTTGGTGTTTAGAGATCCAAACATAGTATTTCTTATGGCGAATCCTGAGGCCTGTACTACGAAGCAGGATTTGGCGTTCGCGAGATAACTCCATGTTTAACCCCCATGATTTTCTGTGTCATGACGATGGTTGATGTTTTGGAGAGTACGTCGTCATGGTAACATGCAATGTGACCGCCTGTTGAAGATGTATAAAAGCACCGCCTACCGACCAATCAATTCTCTTGAAAAATGGCATCACCATTCCAAGAAGCTGAAAGAATATGGCTAAAATTGGATTACACGCCATAAGAAGTAACACATTCATTGAATGGAATACACAATTGAAATTATATTAATTACATGAATGTAACTAATTGTACAGAGCTAGCCTACTGGTGCCTTAATAATGGAGCAGTATTGATAAGCCTTTTAAAGGATCACTCAACCTGGACACGATTTTCCCATCATTTGGGATAAAGCGACTGGCGATGAAATGAAAACAGTGACTTTATTTCAGGCTTCTAATTGGCCACTGTGGCTTGACAGGTAAGCTTATATCCTATATTTTACAGTCTATGGTTATGTCCCTGTCTGTTAGTTTGGCCTGCTCTTGGCAGGGCTCCCCTGTGGGTTTCTGCATTTTCATGTGGACAGATCTTTTTAATTTGTCGTTGTTTGTAGACAGAGCAGGTGGTACAATGTGAGCATGCTAGCGCTCCTTAAATGTGTGTGTCTGGTGATGGCTGCTTTAACCTGTGGGCCTTGACATTGCCAATGCATCGCAGGTGTGCTGCCTCGCCCAACTCCAGACTCTTAACTCGGTCCAGGTGAGGCTGCTTAAACCAGCCACCAATCACACACACTCCACATTATTGTTTGCCCCTTAGGGTAAAATATGCAGCGCACTCATAGCTCGATTGGGAAGACGTGGGTTGACTTAACGATTCGATAACTACCGTCGTGACACCGCTTATGTATGATTGCATCCCTGAGCTTTAGTGAAGCCACCTAATGAAAAGAGATCCTGGGTGCGTTGAACTTGCTTTGTAGTGTCGGCCCCTGGCTTCACAGGAAACTTCTGCATACAATCAGGTATATTGTCAACAGAATAAGAGCTAAAATCCACAACACACTCCCACCAATCATCTTTCCACTTCCCACACACACACACACACACACACACACATACACACACGCAGCTTTGTACATTATATACTGTACTGTAGTTAAATCACAATAACAAAAGCATGTGTGAGTTTTGCAGGGGTAGACACTTACCAGGTCCATTGCTCCTGAGAGGTCTTACACAGTAGGCTCTATTATTCTGAGCTGGCGTGTTGTGGATGGAATAGAGATGTGACATGATGCGTGTGTGTAGCGTGGTTCAACATGATGGGCAGTGAAAGTAACAGGTGTCTCTCATCACTTCCTTATTAGTACAAACCATAGAACAAGTTATTTGTGTTTTAGAAAACTCCCACTTGCGTGTAATTGTTTCCCTGGCCTGTTTTTGTTTAGCTGTAGACTGTACTGTACAGAGTGTGGGACTGGGCGTGGCCTATGGTGAAATGTAAAAATGGCTGACGACTAAACAAGGTTTTAGTCAAATAATGCATGGGCTGAGCAAGCCTTCTGAATGAGTAGTTTGTTGAGCACACAATCTCCAACACAATCTGTTTTCACTGTTGCAGCTTCTTGCAGTGTGATTTTAATAAATGAAAAAATAACAAAGTGTAACAATTACTTAAATGGCAACAAAAGTACTTGTATTTTCTTAGTTTAAATGTTTAATGTGGGTGCTGACAAAAAAGGGAAAGTATTCAATGATTATGTGCAAAGTATTCATAAAATCATGTTGCATCCGACAATATAAAAATATTTCATCAATATCACAATATTTTTAAACACATTGTTTGCAATTGTTTGTATTTTGATATGTGATTGAATGCTTTCGATTTGAAGAACACATCAATTGTTGAATTCTCAAAAGGTCATAACATTTAAGAATCCCTTCTAGAATTGGTACTTACTCTTCTTAATTTGTAATAATATTCTTCCTTATAGAGGTCTTTATATAATCTTTCTATAATTCAGTGGCTGAACGGAGCATGACACCTCCTCCACGCGCCTGGAGTCTTCAGCCTCGGCACTGCCACTGGCGTGGGAAGCAGAACGGAGGCCCCTCGAAGGATCTTCCTGCCCGAAGAGTTGACCGAGTCCTCCGACTTTTGGCACCAGCTCTTGGGTAAGGTCTTGCAGGCGGAGGATCTCCTCTGTTGTTTTGGTGGCTCTGGGGGTGTGCCGTCGGGGGGGGCACCGCCGCAGCTGCTGCTGCTACTGCTGCTGTTCTTCCCAGTGAACGTGGCTCTGGTCTTCTCCAGCAGTGCGTCGAAGATCCTCACTCCCGGCGGTGTCTTGGTGCTCCAGCTCCGTCTCAACACGCCCACGACCCTCTGTGGTTTCCTGAGGCTGCCTGTTAGGCTAGGCTCACAACACGGTGGGGGGGGAGATGCTGCTGGAGGAGCTATGCAGGCCCTGTACGTGCCCACCAGTATCTGCGCAGCCACTCGTGGTGGTAGCTGCATTGGTCTCAACACAGAGATAAGGCGGGGTCTTGGTCCCAAGCCTTCTTCAGTTGTGTGCAAGCTACACTAGGGGTAGTAGAGAACAAAGGCACATGTTAAGCATCTCGGTAAGCAACTCTTATATAACATATATACAAACGTGGCCTCGATTCTCCATGCAACGTGGGCGATGTTATACGCTAAATGCAAAAGCGTATGCCTCAGCACTGCCGGCGGTGGCCACGTGGATCTTCCTCTGCAGCGTCGCGGGGTCCGCGGGAGGGTGGCCGGCTCTCCCCTGCACCGTGGGCGTGGCCCCAGAATACATCTTCTCCTCGGCGGCCGTGAAGGAGGCCACTCCCCCCCTCACCATGGAGGAGGAGGAGGGGGACAGCACATGCACGCTCTCTGCGCACAGCGGGGAGTCCATGGGGGTGGCGCAGCTGCTGCTGCCGCTGCCACCAGTGCCGCAGCCGGCGTCTATGGAGAAGCACTGCAAACTTTGCATGGAGCGGCCGCCTCCCTCGCTCTGCAGCGACGGCGGCGTGCGTTTGCTCAGGTGGTAGGCGTCGTGGTCACTGGCAGACGATGCTGCCGCCGGGTGCATCTGGGAGAAGAAGTCGGTGAGCGACTTGGTCTCCGTGGTCTCGGGTTCCATCTCCCCCCCGTCGGAGTGAAGGATCTGGGATGAGGAGGAGGAGACAGCTGAAGACTTGGCCTCCGCTTCCGCCTCCGCCTCCTGAAGCACCTGGGAATTGTAGTCCACGCCTTCTGCTACACCCTCGGCGGTGGGTGTCATGAATTCAGTTTTCTCTTCGCTCATGGCGTGGTAGCCCTCAGCCATGGCGATGTGAACCATCCTCAGGTGGTTCTCTGAGTGTCTCTGGGCGGATGCGAGCTCGGAGCTCTCTGTCATCTCAGAGGAGTTTGTTTCGTTCCCAGAATCCGAGGAGGACTCAGGACTAAAGGCTTGGGAAATTTCCACACCTGCGTGCCACAGAGAGACAAAGACCTCGTTAACAACTTAACATCTCAGGGGGCATTGAGTAAAACTTGGATATTGTTGAACTGGGGGAAATGGAAAGTGACGTCTATATCATGAAGGCAACATTGAAGGATTTGCTTTAAGAATATGGAAAGGATCTTGTATATTCATGGGGTCAATAATTACGGCAACACAATGATGGCAACACAATGATGAAAAAGAAACCAAAAAAAAGAACCAACAGATGGTGATTTGAAAAGATTTGTGAAAATACACAAATGTGCTCAAGTGAACAAAACCAAAAATACAAAATGGAAACATAGAACAAAATGGGCTTTATTCCAACAGAAAAAAAAAGCGACATCAAGAACAAATCAGATTGAATGGCTCAATCTGTGTGTGTGTGTGTTCAATGGATAAACGTCACAATGGTGTAAGAAGAACCTGTGCCGGTCTCCAACTGCACGGGATTCCAGGGCCTGCAGCGTCGACACCACCACCTCATCCAGGGGCTCCTCGGGGAGCCCCTGGATGAGGTGGTGGCCTCCTCCCCCCCCCGGCGGGGGGAGCGACGTCAGGTCGATGATGTCGTCGGCGGAGCCCGACAGCAAGAGGAGCAGCGAGGGCCGCCGCTCGACGTCACCACTCATCATCATGGCAACGGCGGCGGCCTCCTCCTCGCAGCTGACGTCGTTGTCGTCCTCCGCGTCGTCCGTAGTCTCCGCGTAGCAGATGTCTCGCAGCAGCGGCTCTTCCGCGCGCTCGCTGGCACCGAAGATTTTGTCGGCGTATCGGTAGCCCTCCGCCTCGCTGTCATCCTTCGCGGCGTCTGCCAACCAGTAGTCCTCCTCCAGACGGTGGCACGCCGCGGACACCTCAGTGTGCTCATCCATCAGTCTTTGGTTCAGGGGGGTCACGCTGTCCAGCGGGGGGTCCCCGAATATGAAGGACACCTTTGCGCTGCTCCGGGGGGTGGAGTCCTCTTGGGGCTTGGGCCTGGGCGGGGGTGGAGCGGCGGTGGTGCCGGCATGGTGGTGGTGGTAGGGTGACGGCGGCGGGGGCTGAGGGGTCCGACAGCGCTCCAGCCTGTGGGCCATGTGCGCCGCGTGCACGTGGGGCTGGTGGATCTCCGAGATGTACACAGGCTCGATCGGTTCGCCGTCACACATCCCGTGGTTGCTGCCGTGGTGGTAGTCGCACTTGTGGTGATCGGAGAAGTCCTGACCACACCGCTGGCCGCCTCCTCCCCCACCTCCTCGGGCCTCCCCACCCTTGTACGGCATTGCTGTAGGTCCACTCGATAGCCCGGTAGTTCTGCTTCCCTCTCGCCTCGTGACTTGCGGCACAAAAAAGAAGAAGCCAGACAAATGTCGGACATTTTTCCACCTCATTACACCACATTTTTCCACCGTATTCAGATTATTGGTTATTCCGAGTATGACCTTATTCAGGTTAAGGTCATTAAAAACTGGTGTTTACATGGCAGTGTCTTATTCAGACTATTGTCTTAATTGGGTTCATATCCGAATATTGCTGTCCATGTAAACGTGGCCACTGTTCACTGTTTTTATGAGATTGAAATTATGACGTCACACTCAAATCAACGTACTCGTCAGCACGTTGCCCGCGCTGCTCTGGGCCACGTTGAAGATGGAGCGGCGGGAGTCCACCAAGAGGCGGTAGTAGCCGGCCGTCAGACAGGCCAGATTCATGGCGTCGACGGACTCCATTAACAAAGTGATTGGCTGGTGGAGAGCGAGATAAGCAGAGCTCAATGAGCACACAGTGGGTGGAGAGACCAGGAGCGAGGCAGCCTTCCACTCAGAGCTCAATCTGGTTGTTAAGTCGTGACGTTCTGATGATACTGTTTCCGGTTCCAAGCGGGTCCAAGCCCCTAATACTGAAGCGCTTGTCTTGTCAACATGCCACAATGCTGTGTCCCCCCCAAATATATACAAAAATATACATTTGTAATGATTAAATATTAAATAAAATAAACATAATAATAATAATAATGAAAAAGGTTCAAATTATAATGTTTAAGCCTCAATGGGGCCTCAAAGAAGGAAGTGTTAGGGGTTAGCGTTAGGGTTAGGTAAACAGACTCCTCCATTGTGGTTTGCTTTGAGACCTGAAGGAGCGTTTGGACCCGGAAATAAATTTACATCACACGTGGTGCCAGACTTATCAACCGGACAAGGTGCTGCAGAATCAACCCTAGTGTACAAACATGCTCGGTTAGAACCTCAGCAGATCATCTTCACCATGTCTACATGCCTAAATGCATTGAGTTGCTGCCACGTGATTGGCTGATTAGATATTTGCGTTAATGAGCAGTTGAACAGCTGTACCTAATAAAGTGGCCGGTGAGTGTATATATACCCTATTGCTTTTATACAAAGCGTCTCACAATCACGTGGATGTATACGTGGTTCTCTACAGACCTTTCATAGACAAATTATATAAGTAGCCAGAAGGGGGCTACGTCGCCTACACAATTAAGGGGAAGAAGTGAGGCGAGTGGAGGGAAGTGTGGCGTCGAGAACCTGTTTGAGCTCAGGGCAACACACATTCTACCGATAAAATAAAATATACATTTGCGCAGCAGAAAAGCAGCCGGGGCCTGAAATGAACCTCTCAGCAGGCGTACTGGTGGTGTAGCTGGGAGAGAGGAGTAGAGAACTCTGTGACCCCTGACCCCACCAGACGTTCATACCGTCATGTCCAGAACGTGGAGCTCCACGCGCACAGTCTTGTCATCCTCGCCGTACATCTCGATGCGGTTGACGTGGCTGAAGTTGGCCAGCAGCGCCACCAGGCTGGTCTTGGTGTTGATGACGTGGCTGATGCCGTAGTGGGGGCCCACCAGCAGGGTGACCTCCGTGTGCTTCTCCCCTTGCTGGGAGAGCCAAAGGTCAAATCAGAATCAAATCCAACTTTATTTTAATACAACGTGCAGCCCATACAAAGTGCTTCACAAAGCAAGATTAAGAGTGTAGATGAAGAAAAACAGGAACAGACAACAGGAATAGACAACAAAAAAAATTACGCTAGAATATTTAGAAAAGAAATAGAAATTAGTAAAATCTATAAAAAGTCAATAAAAAACATTAAAAGTAAAGGATAAATGTGGAATAAAACCAATAAAAGCTAACAAATGACCACCATGTTATGCGCAGTTTCGAGCGGTCATCTACTGTGGCTGGAGTTCAGGTTCAGGTTCTGGATTGTCTGTAGCAAAGCAGCGAGCTCGGGAATCAATGTGACACAAGGCAGTCTCACCAGGAATGATTCAAAGTTTATTTAGATACATAGAGCCTATATACAGTTTGCATGGGAAAAACAAGAGGAACATTTACATATAGACACAACCAATCAACAAGGGAAGCAGACATAGAAACGCCTCTAAGACAGCCATTCAGGGAGCAGGGACAGCAAGGCCGTCCATGGAGACACTTCCATCCCCACTCCCCAGACGTCGCCAATCCGGAGACGCCAGGACCCCAGGATCCACGTGGATATGTAACAGACAGACAGACAGTTAACTTGAAGCACAGATATCATGGCCTCACGTGACCCACAGAGATGTGGGTCTCCATGCTCCAGACCAGGAAGCAGGGACTGCAAGGTCTCACGTTGAGACCTTCCGCGGGACAGCCAGTCCAGATAGAAGAGGCAACATGTTCCCACAACAACAGCTGCGAGTGCGTCTCAGAGGCCTCCCGGGGAAAACAGATAAGAGTGAAGCTAACTAGTCACGTAGGTCAAACAGCTAACTAGTCACGTAGGCCAAACAGCTAACTAGTCACGTAGGTCAAACAGCTAACTCGTCACGTAGGCCAAACAGCTAACTAGTCACGTAGGCCACACAGCTAACTAGTCACGTAGGCCACACAGCATAGTGGAAAGTTATTGGCTCACACGATTAATACATCCACAACTCCCAACACACCAAGTAAAAGCCATGCTAAAAAGATGTCGGAAGGTTTCTTTTAAAAATGTGGAATCTCAAAGATGGATACAAACACACAGATTCACTGTTGTTGTATCCAGATCACATTGTGTTTTTTAACATTGACCTCAACATTGGTGGTGGGGTTGGAACCCAAAAAGTCGACGGTATCTGGTACTTGCCACCAAGACTGACTTGAAGACCCGTCCGCCGTACAGCCTCAAGTCACTGAGGTACTTCAGGTAGTGGACCTTCCCTTGCAACGCCGTCAGCTGAGTGAGGAAGAGGAGATGTTTCAGAAGAAAACAGAAGAAAAAAGCAATGACTGAGCCAATCCACTAGGTGGCAGTCACAAGCCTTTTGAATGTAAAAAAAGAGAGCTAGAGAGAGAGAGAATGAGAGAGAGAGGGAGAGACAGACAGAGTGACAGAGAGATACAGTAGAGAGAGTCAGAGAGGGAGAGAGAGAGAGACAGAGAGAGAGAGGGCGATCCAGCAGCAGCTGCTGGACCTTCTTCCCGGGCGGCACCAGGTTCTGGTTGTTCTTGAGGACGTGGGTCAGGGCCTTCTTGATGTTCTTCTCCTTCATGCTGGACAGCACCACAGGGGGCAGGAACAGCGCCAGGCCCCACTCCTTCCTGTCCGGCCAGCAGAAGAATCAGAATCCATACTGATTAGCGTGCCTGACACAAAACGGGCCGAGTCATCACAATAATCAATCCACGCACACATGGGAGGAGGAGGCGGAGAAGGAGGAGGAGGTGGTGTTGCCACCATCGACTCCTCCACTCGGCTACTGTTGTAATCATTCAACCCGAACCCGTCGTCGCAACAACCACCACTCATTCCACAAAGTGACAGGAAGGACCACGTCGTCGAGAACAGCAGGCCGCGCGGCAGGTCGATAGCATATTTTCTCGCGTATTTTTTTGTTTTCAGCACAATCAGAATCTGAATGAACTTTATTACCTTAGTTTTTACAAACAAGGATCTTGAACAAAATTAAAGCAACTAACAAGGTGCTTTAATTACTAGATCAGTCTACCGGCCTACCCAGTGGACTGTACCGACAGGTAAACTGATCTAGTCCGTATACATCTAGGTGGACATTCCCACTTGTGTCACTAGACGGTAGTCACACGGCAATTGTGAAACGGCTTACAATGGCTAATCACACTCACACCTGGTGGCATAATATGCCCCCTTTAAAGAAAAAGTGAGTGGGGTTAAAGGTTAATATAACGTGTAGTATAGTGTCCATAGGGGGTGGGAGTAGTGGGGTTAAAGGTTAATATAACGTGTAGTATTGTGACCATAGGGGGTGGGAGTCAGTGGGGTTAAAGGTTAACCATCCTGTGGTGTTCGGGTCAAATTGACCCGTTTTAAAATGTTAACATCTAGAAAATATAGGTTTAAAGTATTTTTTCACTCCGAAACTTCTTGACTTTTCCTTATTTAGTGTAATAAACATTTAAAATGAAAATGGTCCATTTCATGTATTTGCACCCCCTCCTGCATGTGTTCCTCACACCTATGCTGTTCGGGTCAATTTGACCCGGCAATTGAATGTGGAGGCTAAAAGGGGTCAGAAGTCAAACTTTTTCCATTTCTTTCGGGCAAATGTGAGACAAGCCAACCTCTATAGTAGCGGTTGCCATGCGACCATTCAACCTTGCATTGGGTCTGTCCGCCTCATAAAGATAACAATAAATACCCCTTGGCCCCCTTGGGTCCGAGCCAGTTGGCGGCTCATCAGTGACCTTTGGGACACCCCCATGCACTCCCCTGCGAAGACCGTGTGTTTCTAGCACACCCAGGGGCTGAATTGTGGGGTTTGTGGCATGGATAGTGGGCGTGGCGTGGTGTGATGGCGAGACTCCGCCCCCTTGGGTCAGAGCCAGTCGGGAGCTCATCAGTAACCTTTGGGACACCCCCCTGCACTCCCCTGCGAAGAACACATGTTTCTAGCCCAACCAGGGGCTGTTGTGGGGTTCGTGGCATGGATAGTGGGCGTGGTGTGATGGCAAGACTCCACCCCCTTGGTTCAGAGTCAGTCAGGCTCTCATCATTGACCTTTGGGACATGCGCCTGCACCCCCCTGCAAAAAGCGCATGTTTCTAGCCCACCCTGGGGCTGAGTTGTGGGGTTCGTAGCGTGGATAGTGGCGTGATGGCGAGACTCCGCCCCCTTGGGTCAGAGCCAGTCAGGGGCTCATCAGTGACCTTTGGCACCCAATTGTTAGTAATGTGGTACAAACTATGTTTAAGATCTTTGGGGTTTCTAACCCTCACCCTAACCCTAGTTTTGGGATGGTTGAACATGAGCCGGGTCAAATTGACCCGAACATCATCTCTGTCCCTACAACCCGAGCACGAAAGGAGTGTTAATATAACGTGTCGTATCGTGTCCATAGGGGGTGGGAGTCAGTGGAGTTAATAATAATAATAAATATAGCTGCAGGCAGCAATGCGGGGTCCTACTAACATGGCCAAGATTGGTAAATACCAGGCGAAGGACAAAGTAGTTCAAGCAGTATAGGTTGAAGGATATACATAGGAGTTGGCCATGCTGCCCAAGGTATGGTATGAGAATATGATAATGTCTATTAATTGACAAGCATTGTTTTAAAGTGCTCTTATTGATAAATGTGATCTAACAGAGGTAAATGGCAAATATTTAACCATATATGCTGTTTATTGGAGCTAGGAATGAGACGTCTGTGCTGCTTGTTGCTAATGTTTTGGTGTGGTTACGGCCATCAGTAACCAAATGTGCATCCATCCATCTGCTGTTAATAAATGCACAAATTGCAAGTTCACTTCTCCTCTATTTATTTGAACGCACCGGCCCTGGACGGGTCGCTACATTATCATTCGTTAATCATATTAATAAAAAGAGGCAAAAATTTGCCTAATGCCTGTTTAAGGTATACTTAAAAAACCGTAATATAACTTCCATGTTAGTCACTGGAGAAAATGTAGAATTGAAGAAAACATGTCTATCCCATGGTTCCCATCATTTTCAAGTGGATTCATTTGCTGAATAAAGTCCATTGTGGTCTCATTAATGGTTACGTCAATGTCTGGAATAATAACATTATTATTGGTTTGAAGTTCAGGCAATGGCCCTTCTTTGTCATTGCCATCATGGTTAGCAACTAAAATGCCTTCCTGTTCAAATGAAATGCCTTCCTGTTCAACTGAAATCCTCACACACACACACAAGTGAAAAGTTTCACTTGTGTGTGATGTTTTCAGTATAGTATGTGAATGGATTCACTTGTGTGTGTGAGAGGAAGTTTTTCAGATGTGTATATGAGCGCATTTTACTAGTATGTGTGAAAGCATTTCAGTAGTGTGTGTAAAAGGTTTCACTAGTTTGTATGAGAGCGTTTCAGTTGTGTGTGTGAGAGCGTTTCAGTTGTGTGTGTGAGAGTGTTTCAGTAGTGTGTGTGAAAGCGTTTCAGTCGTGTGTGTGAGAGTGTTTCAGTAGTGTGTGAGAGCGTTTCAGTAGTGTGTGTGAGAGGTTTTTATTTGTGTGTGTGTGAGGTTTTCAGTATAGTATGTGAATGGTTTCACTTGTGTGTGTGTGTGTGTGTGAGGTTTTCACCTACTTCTTTTTGAGGGTAGCTATCATAGCCATAGACATATATACATAGACATATATACATACATACAGTATATACATAGACAGACATATATACATAGACGCCGCATTGACTCGCTGGATCGTACGTCAACGTCGCCGCCATATTGGATGTGGCATTCTGGAAAGATGCCTCACTCGTGTGCTGCTTGGGGCTGTGGTCACCGGCTCACTATGGAAACCAGATCCCGGGGAATTACCTTTCATAGGTAAGACTGAACAATTGTTTTTGGTTGTATTTGGCCATTATAACATCATGTTGAGAGCTAAATTAGCTAACGTTGTGGATAATGCTATGAATTCCTGCGGTCAAACCAGCCTCCAAACAACGTTTTGGCAAAACCTATTTTGACTGTTTTCAGAAGAGGAGGCTGACTTGGCTAGTCTATGAAATCTGAGATGTTATAAGAAATCAATCATATTTAACTAAATAGCCTGAACAGACTACTCTGATTGTTGTTAGTTGTTTAGCTAACTTTTCTCACACTTTGAAGGTTTCCCAAAGATAACGATTTGAGGAAGCAGTGGGAAGTAGCCCTTAGAAGGGAAGGTTTCACAGCCAGTCAGTTGTCCAAGCTCTGCAGTGAGCACTTCAGACAGGACAGGTCAGACTGTAAGGATCAGAGATGGAGCTATTCCATCTGTCTTCAGTTTCCCAGCTCATCTCTAAAGGGTAGGTTTATCACTAGGCTATAAGGATTAGATAAGTCAATGTCACACTATGCTGAAAATGTTTTTTCCTTTCTGAATGTTAAGGAATCAGTGGTGTATTTTGTATTACACTGTGAGATACTTAAATCTGTTCAAGTTCTTTTTTTCTACTTTTTCTTTCACTTTAGCCAGTGGCAACCAGGACAACCCTGACGTCAAAGAAGGCTCAAGAGAGCCTGCACTCTGTCAGTCTTTTCAGACACACTCAAGTATACACGCATACATTGAAACATGCCTTTGTTGAATGCATCTCTCACACACACACACACACACACACACACACACACACACACACACACACACACACACACACACGCACACACGGGATTGAGGGGTGATGAGATAAAAAATGCAGGCCAGCTGACAGCACATTGTACTAGCTATGAATTGACCGGCTGTGACTGAATGTGATATAAACATGACTCAAAATATTTTCATCCTTGTTTCTACTAGGACCACTCTTATGCACGGCCTACATCTCCCGGTGATCTAAGGGCCAGACTCGGTGAAGCCTTGGCTAGGGTGGAGAGTCTGGAAAGAGAAGAGGAACGCCAAGGATCGGGAACAGAGGGCAAAGAACACTGTGTGGTCAAATTTGGTCATAATTATTATAATGTACAACTACGTAATGGTCCTTTAAACATGCTGACAGTGATGTGTAGTAACACTGGTATTGTCTTACACTTATGTCTGTTACTGCAAATAAAGTAATCTTGAATTTGGAATCAGTCCGTTGTGTTTAGTATTTATTATACTGGTACTTTTCATCCCATATTTTTAAGAGGAAACAGAAATCCCTTCACTTGTTTAATCAGTCAAAATGTCTCCAGCACTTAGTCCTCATATGATATTGATCAAACAAAATATGGACAACTGACTTGCATAATATATTGGGCATATTTATAATAGTACATGCCCAATATATTAATATATTATTCTCTTTTTATTCAGAAAACCCCCAGTTTCCAAGTCTACTTGTATTTGTTTACAGGGCGGACCTGCCACATCCAAAATAGGGCGGACGCAGCCAATGCGGCGTCTTTGTATGTCTATGATCGTAGCTATGCCGACCCAACCGTACATAAATCTGTGTGTGAGCACATGAAATCCGTGTGTGAGCACATAAATCCGTGTGTGAGCACATTAAATCTGTGTGTGCGCACATTAAATCCGTGTGTCCGCAGGGGGAATTCTGCTCTCACATTAATCTTCTGCGCACTCGACTTTTGACTCGATAATGACGCCATAATTCAAGGGTTACATTGATGAGCCTAACGTAGAATCTGCTCGTCTCCGTGGCTACAGCTAATGCTAGCCCAACAAGCAGCAGCAGGATTCAGCGGAAAAAATAGTCTCTTTGTTCATTAAAGTTCTTCATCTTACCGGCTGCCACCCGGATTTTGTAGAAGGATCAGGTTCTGCACTTTTTGCTGAAGGTCTCAGGTCCGTCCCTCTCTATGGTCCGTGTAGGAACGCGGCGGGAGCAGATTA
>PIJE02001719.1:80013-107655 GCA_002895965.2 Coryphaenoides rupestris
TTCATTTCCAGTGAAATTTCATTTCCGCAAATTAATTCATTTCAGATATACCTTCATAACTTGTTCATTTCAGATATCAGATATAGGTACAAGGGACCAGAGGAAAACATTGACCTAGATCGTCTTTAGTTGGGTGCACGAATGTTGTCGTTACAGACTTATCTTTGGCCTTGATCATCAGCGAACGTACACACGGGATCACACAGCATCCACACAGGCCAAAAACAGCAATTACAACTAACAAGCTGGTGATCAGTGAGATAATCAGCCATTTCCATTTTCCGAAGAGACTATCCATCCAACTCCACATGTTATCATCTATCATCAGACATTTCTTTTAACCGTATACTGAGGGTTTGGAGCTTATTAAGCGCCCTAGTGACTGACCCATCCGAAGCCGAGTTGCTGGGGATAATCGTACAGCACGTATCCTCAAACATTGCACATACCCCTCCTTTCTCGGCCAGGAGCATGTCAAGGGCCATCCTGTTCTGGAAGGTCATAAGTGAAGTAGCAGATAGTTGTTCTGACACTCCTTCGATCGCGTCGCGTGTTGCATTCACGAACAGTTGTTGGTTGTAGTAAATAAAATTGATCCAATCTACATTTTTGTTTATGGTACACCACGGGCAGAGGGATGACTCGAACCCTGCTGCTATCTGATCACGCGATTTGTATTCGTCGGGTACACCTCTAGGAATTCCAATAGCGTCCAAATAAATGCTGTCATCTAATACTGAGACGGCATCCGCAGTTCGTCGTTTACGTCCCGCATTATCTATTTCCTCCCCTATTTCATTCACGGGGATCGGTATTATGGTGAACGGCTGGGCTATCATCACTCTAGTACACAGCCCGTTCCATCCTTCACCTCGTGTGTTGAGAAGGAGTTTACCTCCACATGCCCAGTAGACGTCGGGTATTGAAACATTATTTTCATGGCATGCCGCGTGAGCATCATTGGTGGAACTTGTTACTTTCATATACTTATAGTTCTCTTCTCCTGTTTTGAACTTATGGGCAACTGCTCCACTAGTAGGCCGTGGAGGAGATCCACAGCACTTATGAGAATAGACGTCATATTCCTCTCCGTCGCAGACTCTATCGAGGTCGGACGTCCGGTACGCTGCGCAAGCATCTGCGACGTGATCTATGTCCCATATCTTTCCACATCTTCCCGTAAAGTTCCCAACGTTTTTCCCTTTCCCGTTACGGGCATAAAAACAGTCGGGGAACACTGTACTATCATCGTAGGACATTGGAATTGGTGTTGTAGCGCGTGTGGGCTTAACCTTCGATAATCGGAATTGGGCTATATTAGCCACGTGCAAACAATTACTTCTATTCCTGGCGAACTCATCTATATATTCCAAGTAGCCCCGGAACATCAGACACCAGAATGAACACAATTGTTTCGTACTTGGACGGATCTCCCAGAGGCCTGCCGACAAGATCGCGTCGTAATATTGCCCAACGGCCCATCTCCAACCAAGTGGATTAAACTCATCAATGCATTCTGAGGAGTTACAAGGGATCGGCCAGATGAACATTTCTGTCCTCCCTTTTGAGCATACAATGCAATTATCGGTGGTGTGTGTACGAGCAGTGTACTTGGCGTGTTTAAGCCATTCGTTTCTTTGGGTCATGCTCTCAATGAGATTATTGGTCTTATGTCTATTGACTAGATCGTGCAGGGCGTTCCTTAATGAACGTACATGCCGTACTAATATTGATGTGTTAGTTGCATTGAGATAATTTAAGTTCTTCATCTTCTGACCCTCTTCCCATATCAATGGGACCACGAACACCAGTGAGATTATGATTAACACACACATGGTGCCACGCAGCCCACAGAGGCCTGGCTGGCGGAACGGATGCCACGGGCGTCTTCTTCTTTCTTCCATTGTGGTGGGCAGGCGTTCACGCAGATCTTCTTATAAGGTGTGTTCTTTGGCCGTGGGTATATGTGCGGTTATGTATAGACCTTCTACGGCAGCACTAGGCTTGCACCGTGTAGTCGTATGAAGGATCAGGTTGCGTCATTCTTGGTCATCTGCTTCTCTTCCTGGTCGTTGGGTGATGGTCTCAGTCTCACCGTCACCCTTGGTCACAGGCGGTGCTGGTGCTCGCTTGCAGTGCTCCCCTCCCTTTTGATACAACCACACTTTCTCCACTGATCAACTTCACCGGGTAGGGCCCTGGCATGTAGTTCCTGTAATGGGGCTGTCTGGGAAGGAGGTGGTGAGGGGTCATACATGTAAGAGGAATGGTTAACAGGGTTACGCGCAGCCGCCTTGGTGGCCTCATCAGCCTGGGCGTTTCCCGAGAGACAAAATCGTCATTGGATGTATGAGCTTCACATTTACATGTAGACAATTGTTTTGGGAGCAACACAGTGTCCATGAACAGTTCCATTTCCACATTCTAGAGTGGCATCTCCTTTAGGTCAACTCTGGGGGAACAAACAGCGTTAACAACAGCCACAGTTATGTTCATCTCCGTCTCCTGGAATAGGTAAAAGGGTGGCTGGGTTAAGGACGTTGCAGCGTTTCACAGTTATGTTCGGCATGTCAAGCAAGCAGGTGTTATAGCGTAACCATCTCACTACAGAGAGGTGACATGTCTTTTGTTCAAGCAGTAGCATAGACATGCGGAACCAGCAAGGTTTTCTTAAGTCTACTGCTTGGGTAAACGGTCTGGTCGGATCTGGGAGGCCTAATGTGGTACTGGTGAGCAGTGCTATTTTTAGCCCCTGGATTGCTTCTGCTGCAGCAGGGGTCAACGTGACCTTGCTACCTGGGAGGATCCCTGGCCCGTGAGCGATTGCGCTCAGGGCCCCTCTAGACATGCGTAGTCCGGGATAAATATCCTACAATAAGAAGTCATCCCCAGGAATGATTTCACCTGTTTTGCTGTCTGGGGCTTTGGTATATTTCTAATTGCCTGTACTCTTTTTTCTGTCAGGGCTTTCCCTTTCTACCGGTTCATCCGGTCCGCGTATCTTCTTTACCGGGAAGATAGGTGTTCTAACCGGGGAGTTTTCACGTGGGATTATTACTCCTGCCTTGAGTAGGGAATCGAATACCGATGTGATTCCATCGACTGCTTCTTTCTTTAGGGGATATTGATGCGTGCATGGCCTATAACTAGATTTGGGGGTGATCACTGGTTGCATGCTGGTTATTAGGCCTACATCATATTTGTTTTTAGCCCAGAGGCCTTCTGGGACTTCAGTCAATTCAGGAATGTCTTGTACATTAATCTTTGCCAGGCACGTTTTATCTTGGCCGCTTATCTGCTGCTAGGGTTACTGTGTGCTTGGCTTGTACTGTCGCACTATAGGTTAGTCTGTAGGTCACATCTCCGGTCGGTCCTGTCAGTCGGTGGACCCAGGGGTCGTCAGTCGGTTCCTACCATTGCTTTCCCAGGTGCGATCGCACCCATGGTCCTATGTCACGCCATTTATCCTGTCTACTCTTGGCCAAGGACACATGAGGTGTCGAGCCTGGGACGTCGAAAGGGAAGTCTGCTTCGGGTTTCAGGAAGAATTTTCTTTCATGCACGCTCTCTCGTGTTTCTGGCTGGACGCACACCGCTGCTGCGCATCTGTTCCTGTTCCAAAACACATACTTTATCGTCAATTTTTCATTCAACTTGCTTGCCCTAAACCATCTTTCCTCATACTCAATATCTGGCCCTCGGTGTATGTGTGTGGTACAGTGTAGGTTCTCAACCTTCATATAACGTGTGTCATCCGGGCACGTTCTCGCCTTTGCGATGTCTAATAATTCCTGATTGATAGAGGGCACCGCTGTTGGGATCAAGTCCCACTGATATATGTACAAGGGAGTGTTTGGGCTACATTTTATCAAGGCAAAATTAAGGTCGGAGTGTCGCCTGACCTGTATTCCTTCCGGCGTAGAGATCAGACAGATATCCATTTTACACATTAGATCTCTTCCTAACAGGTTGACGGGGCAATAGGGTGAATACAGGAATGAATGTCTCACTACTCTGTTTTCCTCATCTCTACACGCTAGGGGCACCGTATCATTTTCCCTAACCGTGATGTGGGGTGGTGTCTCTAGGTGTGTGATGGCTTCCTGTATCAATGCATGCACATTGGGTGTGTGTGGTGCGATACTTTCCCTGCTGCTGTCTTCTCTGTCGGTGTCCTCCAGTGCCTGCAGGTTGTCACCTTCCCTGGCCTGCGTCACCCCGCCTAGTCAATCTGCTTGTTCTAGGCCTTGGTTGGTCGGCCTTGACCTTGCATTTGCATTTTCTAGGGCATTCTCGAGCCCAGTGTCCTTTCTTCCCACAAATTAAGCATTCGTCTGGTCCGACTTGTCAGGTTTCTTGCCTCTGAATTTTGGTTTCTTTGCCTTTGGTACCCCCTTCTTCCACCTCTGCTGTCTCTGAATCTTCCTCTGCCTCCTGGAACAACGTCAGCGTGGCCTCGATGCCACTGTGGTGGGTGTGGATTACGGTGAGACGAACCAGGTACCAGGTCGTGACAGTTCTCGGTCTTCTCCTGTACACAGGCTGCAATCTTGGCCATGTCCATACGTACTGGAAATTGTTCTTGGAGGCGATTCACTATCGCCGTGATGGTGTTTCTGTAGCCAGCATTCGCATGGTTGCCGTAGTCTGTATGTACCAGGCGCAGGGCTGCGGCAGGCCATACTCCGGATATCTTATTCCACCCGGTGCCCATGTGGGACATCAGCAGGCGACGCAGTTCATCGGTGGTGGGGCGGAACTCTCTGCAGAATACTTGGAGTTCTCTGCCGAAGACGGTTCCCCCCGCCTCGTTCACCTTCGGGAGGTGCGTCATGGCTTCTTTCATATCGGCTGCTGTCCACGGTCGGTAGACAAGCTGTGTTTCGCCGTTGCCGGACGATACTTCTGTCATGGGCATGGTGGTGATTATGTCATCGCCGTCGGTCTCATTGGTATAGGTGACGCCGCTTCTGGTGTGTTTGGGGGACCACAGTGACCCCTGATCCATGGTTGCGAATGGATTGTTCTTGGAGAAAGTCTGTGCTGCACCGGCCTGTACACATGAGTATGCTGGCGGTGATCGGGGCTGAACGCTTTCTTTGAGGGATGGGTAGAGGGGTTCAGGAGGCATGAGGGCTCGGTCGACTCTGTGTTGACCCGGCTGGGCTGGTGCCGGGGCAGCGGGCTGGGGCAGGGCTGGTCGTTGAGGTGCGGTCCCCCCGCACAGTGCAGCGCAGTCCAGGTCCGGATCGACCTTAGTGCAAGATGGAACACCGGCAGGATTAGTTGTTCCCTGTCTACTCTGGCGTCTGTCCCTCAACTCTGCTTCCTTGCGCCACATAATAAATGCTGGCCAATCTGTCTTAAATACATTTTTATCCTTTTTCTTATTCGATCTACGCAAATCCTCATTTTCTTTTGCATGCAGTCTGGCTTCTAGCTGGTCTAGCTGTCTTAGGCTAAAACTCCCTTTTTCAGGAAACCCAAAATCCTTCATCCAGACGTCTACTTGTGCTAAAGACCTTATACCGTGTTTGTCATACATTGCTTGCATGTTTGGTGGCAAGTCTTCTCTTTTAACTTCCTTTCCATCAGCAGACTTCGACTCCGGGGTTCCCATCTTCCTATTCATATTTTTTTTCTTCTCAAAAAATCCTCCCGCCTATGTTTCACTATGTAATCTTGCTAATTCATAAAACAAAATGTGAAAAGAATAAAATAAACAAAACAAAAATTTTAATGTAAAACCCCACAAAAATAAAAGGTATAAGATACTATTATAATATGTGTAGATGTTTACTTATGTGGTGTTTTGTCCCTGAAGTTGTGTTCTTGGTTTAATAATCATTTCTGAAATTCCGAGACCATCGCATAGGCCTATTCTCCACAGAGCACAGTAGAACTCTCGGTTAAAAAATATTTGTCTATATTAGTCCAGGTTTCTACTAACCGTTGGTTAAAAGTCGTATGCTGTGATAAAATAGAGCACACTCTCATGTCACGTCTTGTGTTTTTCAACACTCAGTAACACTATGTGTCTCGCCTAAGATTTCAGAAATGTTAGTAATTAAATTAAAGATCCAGTTCTCTCGGATCCTCGCCGTCGTCCCGGGGGTCCTCAGGACACGGAGGTTCCTCCTCTCCACTCGATTGGCGAGGAGGTGTTGAGGCCCGAAGGGATGATCAGTGAACCAGATGGTGTCCTGAGGCCCGCACGGTCCGACGAGAGGATCCCACTTCTGACACCAAGTTTGTGGTGGAAATCTGTCAACTGATAAGAAACAACTCTGTCACCAGTGGATTTTAGACCAGTATAGTAGACAAAAATGTATTATGTGTCAAATACATACAATCAGCGCTGATGGGTAATTCTCAGTCAGACACACTAACAGTGGAGTCTGAGAGCGAAGTAGCCAAAGAGACAAAGCAGTTTGTACGTTGTATAGCCATTTTCCCACCCAAACATGGCAGGCTGTGACAGATGATGTATCAATGCATGCACATTGGGTGTGTGTGGTGCGATACTTTCCCTGCTGCTGTCTTCTCTGTCGGTGTCCTCCAGTGCCTGCAGGTTGTCACCTTCCCTGGCCTGCGTCACCCCGCCTAGTCAATCTGCTTGTTCTTCTGTCTCTGAATCTTCCTCTGCCTCTTCCAACCTCCTGGAACAACGTCAGCGTGGCCTCATGAAGATCTTTATCACGCTGATTCTTCTTCTTGTCTTGCTGGGCCAAGTTTAACTTCTCTGCATGGATGGCGTGTTGCTCGATATTAGAAATTCTAGCAATCTCCCATCCAATGCAATGGCTTTTCACCCATGTCGAGATTTCGGGTCTTAGGCCATTCAGGTAATGGTTCCTCAGGTGGGCTTCCCATGGGCCAATTTCTCTGTCCTGCCCTCCTGCTCCTGGGGCTTCGATGCCACTGTGGTGGGTGTGGATTTCGGTGAGACGAACCAGGTAGTCGTGACAGTTCTCGGTCTTCTCCTGTACACAGGCTGCAATCTTGGCCATGTCCATACGTACTGGAAATTGTTCTTGGATGCGATTCACGATCGCCGTGATGGCGTTTCCGTAGCCATCATTCGCATGGTTGCCGTAGTCCGTATGTACCAGGCGCAGGGCTGCGGCAGGCCATACTCCGGATATCTTATTCCACCCGGTGCCCATGTGGGACATCAGCAGGCGACGCAGTTCATCGGTGGTGGGGCGGAACTCTCTGCAGAATACTTGGAGTTCTCTGCCGAAGACGGTTCCCCCCACCTCGTTCACCTTCGGGAGGTGCGTCATGGCTTCTTTCATGTCGGCTGCTGTCCACGATCGGTAGACGAGCTGTGTTTCGCCGTTGCCGGACGATACTTCTATCATGGGCATGGTGGTGATTATGTCATCGGCGTCGGTCTTATTGGCATAGGTGACGCCGCTTCTGGTGTGTTTGGGGGACCACAGTGACCCCTGATCCATGGTTGTGAATGGATTGTTCTTGGAGAATGTCGGTGAGATCATGGGTGGGGGTCAGTGGCTCCCCGGGGTCAGCTCCAGGAATCTCCTGCTGTGAATATAGTGGCCAAACACAGTCATGTGAAAGTCTGTTGAGGGTTCGCTCTGTGGGAGAGGAGCCTATTGTAAATTACTCCTAACTTATATCAGTATTGTGTTTGCTTTATTTTCGAAATTTCACTTGTTCGAGATGCAATTATTTTATCTGAGAATTGCTACGTCATATGATAGCCAGGGATGTCCCTTATCTCCGATTGGCTGGAGGTGAAGCTGTTTCATTTGGCCATTCAGGTTGTGAGTTGATTCCCGGTGCCATACTGTCTGAGATTCATTTCTGAAACCTATTGTCTCCTATTTGCATATGACCATTTGCTTTTCTTCTATCCTGTCGGAGGTATGTTCTTGTCTTTGTTCTCTGTCCTCCTGAAGACCCACCGTTCGAGACTTCCTCCTCCTTCCTATTCGACCCCCACCTCTCCGTCTCCTGCCCTCAATCCACGTGACCCTCTGTCTCCCAACCAACCCAATCTTTCAACACTCAGTTTTCTTATAGCACATATTCTTGCAAGATGGCAACTATGTTTTATAATAAAATTCTCCCATAGTTCCTCCTCTCCACTCGATTGGCGAGGAGGTGTTGAGGCCGAAGGGATGATCAGTCAACCAGATGGTGCCCTGAGGCCCGCACGGTCCGACGAGAGGATCCCACTTCTGACACCAAGTTTGTGGTGGAAATCTGTTAAATGATAAGAAACAACTCCGTCACCAGTAGATTTTAGACCAGTATAGTAGACAAACATTTATTAAATATCAAATACATATAATCAGCGCTGATGGGTTATTCTCAGTCAGACACACTAACAGTGGGGTCTGAGAGCGAAGTAGCCAAAGAGACAAAGGAGTTTGTCAGTTTTATAGTCATTTTCCCGCCCAAACATGGCAGGCTGCGACAGATAATCTATAGGCTCAAAGGGAAGGCTCTCTCTCCCCCTTTCTCAGACCGTTCCGGTCCACAACATAAATCAGGTGTTATCTTATCATGTGAGGGGGCATAGAGACTCCAGAGTTTCCTTCGTGAATTAAATGATCTAAACAGCCAGGACACGTCAGGACACAGTGACATACGACTCTTTTGCACGTAAACAGCCCCCAGATGTGCAACACTTTGGAACATTATTTCACTTAAGGGTTTATGGCAACCATAAACCATACACCAGTTTACTTAGAGTTCGTGACCAGACATTAACCAGGCTGAATGTGTCCTTAATAGGAGATGGTCTGTAGTGAAGAGAAACATATACAGTATGCATGCATAATACGTGACTATACTTATGTCTGTAATTTTCCATTACATTTCCCTAAAAATGTTTGCGGACTCTGTACGGCGGCATATGAAAAACACGGGTGAGCTTGGGGAGGAGACATTCACAGAGAAAGAGGTATAACGCATGAGAAAACAGCTTTTAAAGGTCAAAGATCATTTTGACAATGTTTAAGCCTGATCTTTTATTGTTTCTCTATGCTTGTGTGTTTTTAGTGTTTGCCCCTCTCTATCTCATGTGTAATTTAAACATTGGCACATTGAACCTGAATGGAGCGAGGGACAACCTAAAGAGAGCCTCCCTGTATGAGCTGGTGGACATGAAGAGGTTAGATGTACTCTTCATGCAGGAGACACACAGCACAACAGACAATGAGATTGCATGGAAGAAGGAGTGGCCTGGAGATGTGTTTTTATCCCATAAATCCAATTTTAGTGGTGGGGTGGGTTTTATATTTTCTAAACACTGTAAACCATGCTCATATGAGGTGGACACTCCAGTTGAAGGCCGGTTAATGAAAGTGAAGGCACAATATGAACATTTTTCAGTAGTTTTTATCAATATATATGCACCAAATAAAGGCACAGAAATTGTAAACGACACAATCAATAGTTGCAGCAATGATGCTTTTTTAGTTGTAGGAGGAGATTTTAATTGCACAGAGGACGATAAGATAGACAGAAATCACTTAGAGCCTCATCCTGCCTCCAAGAGTCGACTAGCACAGATGATTACTACCAATGATTTAACGGATGTATGGAGAACATTCCATAGGAGACAGCGGCAGTACACCTGGGTACACACAAAAGAGAATGTTTTATCCATGGCTAGGCTGGACAGGGTTTATTGTTTTAAGCATCATTTTAATACTTTTAAGAGTTGTTATATACTGCCTGTTGGTTTTACTGACCATTGTCTAGTGCAGGGTTTAGAAGTGCTTTTACTTTCTTTTGGGGACAGTACACGAAAACAAAAGCTGATTTCACATCGCTGCAACAGTGGTGGGACATTGGTAAATGTCAAATAAAACAATTGTGTCAGCAGTACACTCTCAATGCCACAAGAGACAGAGCCAGGTCAATGAGAGAACTGGAGATGGATTTGGTGGACCTACAATCTTTAGTTGATTCCACAGGAGATCGAGGCCATATTAAGGCTCTCACTACAAAAAAAATTGCTTTGGCCAACCTGCTAGGTACTGCAGCACAGGGGGCGCTTGTAAGATCCCGGTTTCTGAACGCAACACGGATGGATGCGCCATCACAGTTTTTCTTTAATCTGGAGAAAAAAAATGGCCAAAGAAAACTTATTCATTCACTTGTTGCCAACTGTGGGAGAACACTTTCAGATCCTAAAGATCTAAGGATATATGCAGCTGATTTTTATAGCCAATTATACAAGAGTGAATTGAAAGAGAACCCCCTATTGGCCCAGTCATTCTACAATGGTTTACCAAAAGTCCAGCCTGATGCCACTCTGGATGCAGTACTTTCTGCAGAGGAGCTTTATGCTGCAGTACAGGGGCTGCAAAGTGGTAAGGCTCCAGGAATTGATGGTCTGCCTGCTGACTTCGATAAGGTTTTCTGGTCAGTGATAGGGGCAGATGTTCTCACTGTGTTAAGGGACAGTCTGGCTGGAGGGCGGCTACCAATGAGATGTCGGAGGGCTGTCGTAACGCTGCAAACAGCCAAACATCGCTCTTCCAAGTCCCAACTCTTCACGGTTCTGGCTCCGCAGTGGTGGAATGAGCTCCCGGCTCATGTCAGAACAGCCGAGTCGCTCGCCAGCTTCCGCAAGAGACTCAAGACCCACCTGTTCAGAGTTCACCTGGACTCTACATAACCCCCCCCCCCCCCCCCCCCCCTAGCACTAACCTGCGTGTTTATATGTCTTAACACTTATTAATGGCACTTAGCATTGTTGTTCATTCTCAGATATTGTATCATGCTTAGAATTGCACGCCTGCCCAGCTACTTATGCAGGCAACTTGGCAATTATGAAACTCGTTCTATTCGTCTCGTAAATAGGAATGCTCGAAAACAGCTCTATTCTTATCTTCAGGTACCACAGTGATATTTTGCTGCCTCTCCTTCAACAAATGTACTCTTTGTAAGTCGCTTTGGATAAAAGCGTCTGCCAAATGCCCTAAATGTAAATGTAAATGTAAATGCTTCCTAAGAAGGGAGGCCGGTTTCGTTGTTCTGTACTGATTACAAACTGCTATCAAAGGTGTTGGCAACCAGGCTAGGACGGGTGATGGAGGACGTCATTCACATAGATCAAACATACTGTGTGCCTGGCAGGTTGATCACTGACAATGTTCATCTAATTAGGAACATTTTGGAAGTCTCTGGTTCATTGGGTTTAGAGACTGGTCTTATTTCCATGGACCAGGAAAAGGCGTTTGACCGGGTTGAACATCAGTACTTGTGGCAAACACTCAGCTTTTGATTTCAACCCAGGTTTCATAGCCATGATCCAGGTTCTGTACAGGGACATTGAGAGTGTACTTAAGATTAACGGTGGTTTGAGTGCCCCTTTTAAGGTGCCACGCGGCGTACGCCAAGGCTGCGCTTTATCAGGAATGTTGTACTCCATTGCTTTAGAACCCTTACTACACAGGGTTAGAGAAAAGCTGTCTGGGGTGTCTATACCGGGGTACAATGGATCTTTTAAATGATCAGCCTATGCGGATGACGTTATCTTTTTAGTACGAAATCAAAGCGACATGGATGTTTTAACAAAGGTGGTGAGTGATTTTAGTCTCCTCAGCAAGAGTCAATTGGGAAAAAATTAAGGCTGTTTTAGTTGGGGAAGGGTTAGCTACCAAGATAGTTTTACCGGGAGGGCTGACATGGAAAGCAGGAGGGTTAAAAAGTACGTGGGTGTTTTTATAGGGAACTTTTTGGCCTTTTTAAAAAAAAACTGGGAAAATGTTTTAGATAAAGTAGAGGGACTGCTAAAGAGGTGGAGATGGCTCATTTTGCAACTTTCCTAGTATTAATCATCAATAATATAGTTGCTTCAACCCTGTGGCATCGCCTAGCATGTGTCGACCCCCCGCCAAATCTGCTAGCCAAGATTCAATCTGTTTTAGTAAAAACATTTTGGGACAACCTTCATTGGCTTCCACAAAGCATACTGTATCTCCCCAAAGACGAAGGTGGCCAAGGACTGGTGCATCTGGCGAGCAGAGGTGCAACATTCAGACTCCAGTTCATACAGAGACTACTAACTGGCCCAAAAGACCTCGTCTGGAGACCCCTGGCATGTACTGTTCTCAAGCGCTTTGTGATTTGGGATTACATTTTTCCTTGTTTTTAATGGATTTTAATTTCAGAGATCTCAAGAGCCTCCCTGTTTTTTATCGAAGCCCTTTTACAGTATGGAACCTTTTTAAGAAACGGAGAGCGGACTCTACTTCGTCGTTGCATTGGTTGCTGTGTGAGCCGGTGGCGATGGGAGGTCGACTAGCTGGCAGCTGCCTGACAGGACCGACACTATTGAAAAAACTGTGTCGCAAAAGTCACAACATGTGGTGGAGCTGGCTGGGCCGGACCTAGATGATGCTGCAGCTTTGGGTGCACATCTGGGAGTAACATCAGCACGGGTCACACAACAACTCTTGGACAACTGGAAACATCAGCTTACTGCTCATGAATGCACTCTTTTAAGCTCCTATTGTAATGGCTCTAGTCAGCCTGATTTCCATGATCCGTTCCCGTCTATGAAACTTTGTCGTGAATTTAAAGAGTGCTCAGGGGTGTTTTTAAACAATGATAAAGTGTTGGTTTGAGAGAATTTACTGGTAAACTGTCCGACTACTTGTGTGTCAAGGTTTTAAACAGATGCAGGCTGAATGGTCGGTCTGACTGTCCCTGGAGGGCTCACTTGGGCCTGAAGGGGGATGTCACACCAGGATGGGGGGTGCTCTACAAACCACTGTTAACCAAGAGGATAGGTGATCTGCAGTGGAGGGTTCTGCATGGGATTGTCGCAGTTAACTCTTTTATTTCTGTTTTAAACCCTTGTGTGTCAAACATACAGTATGTCCTTTTTGCACACAGAGGGAAACAGTTTTTCATTGTTTCTTAGAATGTCACAGACTGTCCTCTCTTTTCCTGCTGCTATCAAGGTTCTTCTTGTTATTTGGAGAAGTTTTCTCCAAACCAACTTCATTTTTGGTTTTAAATCAAAACAAAAATGTCAACTTCTGAATTTCATGATTGGCCAAGGAAAGGCCAAGGAATTGGCCAAGGAAAGGCCTTTTCCTGAGTCGGAAAAGGAAAATAAAAAATTCCTTGAGTATCGAGGCACATTTGTGGTTCACCCAACTGGTAAAGTCCAGGATAAAAGTCGATTTCAGATACTACAGTGCAAAGAAATGAGAGACATAGATAGTTTCATCAGTATCTGGTGTCACAGAGGAGAATGAATGAATGAGTTTATTTTGATCAGCACAATATACAACCACGAAAAGAAGAAAGAAAAAAAAAAAAGTAAGTAAGGTACATGTAGCTGACCGAAAGGGTTAAGGCTGAAGCTAACTAGCTTGTAAGTGCCCTTACCTAAAATTGCGTTAGCCCATTAACTTGTTCCGAAGGGCCTTATATCTAAAAAACCAAAAAAACGAATAAACCCGAAAACCAGAACAAAACAAATATACCAGAAAATCAAGCATTTGTCCCCATAATCCGTTACTCATTATGCTTTATCAATACCATCAAGTCTATACCTCTCCAGAGTAATGTTTTTAAACTTTTTTTTTAATTGCACCAGAGTTTTACTTTCTTTGGTCTCATTCGTTAAATTATTCCACAACTTCACCCCACAGACAGATATGCACATGCTTTTCAGAGTGGTATGAGCAATTGGTTCTTTCAAATTCGATCTCCTCTCTTAAGTCATACCCCCCTTCTCTATCTCTAAACATTTTTTGGATATTGCCAGGAAGTAAATTATGTTTTGCTTTATACATAATTTGTGCTGTTTTGAAATCTACTAAATCCCTAAATTTCAGTGTCTGTGATTTTACAGGGGCATTGGTGTGCTCGTGATATCCTACATTATTCACTATTCTTATTGCTCTCTTTTGCATGGTGCATATTGTCTGTAGGTTACTTTTGTAGGTGTTCCCCCACACTTCAACACAATATGTCAGATATGGTAGAATGAGAGTACAATACAGTGTCTGCAATGATTTATAATTCAATATGTGCCTTGTTTTGCATAGTATCCCCACAGTACGTGCTAACTTGGACCTGACATACTTGATATGTGGTTTCCAGCTAAAGTTGTGGTCGATTATCCCACCTAAAAATATGTTCTCATAAACTCTTTCCAGCTTAACGCTATCAATCATTAATTCTACCGGAATATTCAGATGTTTATTTCGTTTACCAAAAACCATGAATTTTTTTTTTTTTTTATGTTTAATGATAATTTGTTTGCATCGAACCACAACTTTAGCTTGCCCAACTCTGCCATGACAACCTTCCAACAGCTGCTGAAGGTTCTCCCCTGCACAGAATACATTTGTGTCATCAGCAAAAATAACATAGTTCAATATTTTTGAAACATTGCATATGTCATTAATGTACAGTATAAATAATTTTGGTCCTAGAATTGACCCTTGCAGAACACCACATATAATATCTAAAAGAGGAGACTTGGTAACAACCCATCTGTACAAACTGTTTTCTGTTTTCCAATGTAAGCTTTTTTAACCAAAGTAGCCCTACCCCTCTCATCCCGTACCTTTCCAGTTTTTGTAGTACAATATCATGATCAATTGTATCAAAACGCTTACTTCAGACCGATAAAAACACCCAATGCATACTTCTTGTCATCAATTTTACTTGTTAACTCTTCTACTAAATCCATTAAAGCCATTGCGGTTGATCTGTTTGTTCAAAAACCTTACTGACCGTCTATAAGCAACTCATATTTTTCAATGAAGCTGTCCAACCGCGCAACAAAGACCTTCTCAAGAATTTTAGAGAACTGGGAGAGCAGTGAAACTGGCCTGTAATTAGTATAGAGATTTTTTCTCCAGCTTTATATAATGGGATCACTAGCCGTTTTCATTTTACTGGGAAAGCAACCCAATTTGAACAATAGATTACAGATGTATGTTAGAGGGTCTACAATAGTGTCAATTACTTGTTTTACTGAGGTCATGTCGGTACCATTCCAATCCAGAGATGTTTTGTTCTTAAAGTTGTGAACAACGTCAATAATTTATTATTATCTGTATCTCTCAAAAAGATAGTGGCTCCCCCTTGTGGAGGGTTTATTTCTTTTGCCAGTTTGGGCCCCACATTCACAAAGAAGTTGTTGAAGCCCTCCACCACATCCTTCTTGTCAGTGATTGTCTTATCATTGTCTATAAAATAATCTGAAAAGCTAGAGCTAGTTTTTTTTAGTTTTTTTCTAATAAATGAGTTTAATATGTTCCATGTGCCCCTGTTATCTTTATTCTTTTCTAACATTTTATTGTAGTAATCCTTCTTACATTTCCTAATAATATCAGTTAATTTATTTTTATATCTTTTATATTTAATTTGTTTCTCTCTAGTTCTATGTTTTATAAATTCTTTGTACAAGGTGTTCTTTTTTTTTACTGGCATTCAACAAGCCCTTTGTGATCCATGGTTTATCAGAGCTATTTTTTTTTCTTCTTGCTTTGTTGCATTGGACAGCTTCTATCATATATTGACAAGAAAACATCCAAAAAAGCATCATATGCAGAGTCCTACATCCACTGCTTCATATACATTACTCAGTCTTGACACAGCAATTTACTTCTCAATGCATTTAGGGTATCTTCCGTTCTTACTCCTCTGTCTTGTTACATTTTCATCCTTCATCATTTTATGTTCACAATCATAAATTACAAACACTGGCAGGTGGTCACTAATATCATTTATAAGTAATCCACTAATTAAATTATCTTCCATTTATTAGTAAATATATTATCTATAATTGTTGCTGATTGAGATGTTATTCTACTGGGTTTAGTAATATAGGATATAGGCTCATACTATACATTGCAGCAGTAAATTCATCAGTCAATAATAGTTTATTAGGATTTAATAAATCTATATTGTAATCACCACAGATGAATATGACCTGCTCAGTGCTTGTAAACATACCTTCCATCACTTCCTTGAACTTTTCTATACTGGAGCTGGGAGCTCTGGAAACACAACTGACAATAATATTTGTATTTTTATTCATGAAAATCTCTAGAAATACATTCACATACGTCATCAAAAGCAGCAGTCATGCAGTTAACAATCTTATATTTTAGTCTTCTGTCTACATACAAAGCTGTCCCCCCTCTCTTTTTGTTGGCTCTATTAATTAAATTTAAGTCATACCCTTCCAGTTTAAAATCCACCCCTTTCTCCAGGCTAAGCCAGGTTTCAGAGATGGCTATCACACTAAAGGGTGTGGTGAATTGACCTAAATAATCTTTTATATTTTGAAAATTTGCATATAAACTTCTGCTATTGAAGTGTATGATCGAAACTCCATGTTTTAGATTGAATTTATTGTTAAACTGGCCATCAGTGTAGTAATGGCAATTACTAATCACATTATTAAAAAAATAGTTATGCATAATTGACTAGAGAAGTTCTGAAAAACCATGAGATTTAAACGCATATAATCATAACTATTCCATATAGAACATATTAGCAAGTTTCATAGTCCAAAGAAAATGTTTTGGTCATCTCAAAAAAGAGAAGGACTTTAACCTACCATGAATGAATGCCTTGTTTTAGCAGCTCAGTTTTGAACTTTCTGTTTACAAACCGTATAATCACGGCTGGTTTGTCTGTTTTGAGTCTGCGAGGGAGGGGATGGCGTGCCTCTATATTGTTGATATCCAGCTTGATTCCGTGTGACTGGAAAAAAGCGGACACCTGTCCCTCCACAGAAATGGCTTCTTGTTCGGTGAGTTCTTCTCCTTTTTCGCGGGTTACTGCATGGGCATAAGACCGGGGTTTAATATCCAGTCCGGAGACTATGATGTCGTTAATCCTTGAGTAGCTCCATGTCGGCAACCCGATTTTCCAGCAGCACAATCTTTCTGTCCTTCTCGGCGTTTTGGGCTTGGTGGAGGGCTTTCACCTCCTCCACCAGGTCCATGATTGTTTTCTGCTGTTTGTTGACAGAAATTTCTTCCGTGGTGAAATCAAGCGACTTTTTTAGTTCATCGATATCATCAGATATGTTCCTTTTAGGTGACATGGCGTTGGTGAAGTTTTTAATTAATTTGTTAGTTTAGTATTTTCATTTGTTTGGTTGCTCCGCGAGGAGCACACCGCGACCGATCCGATTCCTTTGCACACACCCGACACCCAACAGAGCAATGTGCTCTGTTGATGAAGGGGAGCTGATCTTTAATGAGCATTTGGTTTAAACAAATGTTTATTTTTGTTTTTTTTTGTTTTGTTTACATGTTGAATGTAAACGGTTTCATATACTTTACTGTACTTTATTTTTTATTCTATGTTTGTTGTTTTTGATTTAAGTATATAAAAGTATTTTCACTTATGTTATCGTAAGATGCAGAAATACACTGAACAAAAATATAAACGCAACACTTTTGTTTTAGCTCCAATTTTTCATGAGTTGAAAGCAAAGATCTAAGACTTCTTCTATGTACACAAAATAATAATAATATAATAATAAACTTTATTTATATAGCACCTTTCTAGACATGAGTCACAAAGTGCTGCACAAGATAAAATACATGATAAAACAGTAGGAAAACAATCAAACAAGCAAATTAAACAAGGAAGCACAACATTATCAGAACATAAAACGTAATTAAGTAGTACATATTAAAACTAAAATAGACAGGCAGAACAGTGAGAATGATTGACGAGAGGTTAGGATGAAGAGAGGGGGAAGGCTTTCGTGAACAGGTAGGTTTTAAGATGGGATTTAAAAGTTGGGAGGGTATCCAGTTGGCGAATGCTCTTGGGAAGGGCATTCCACATTTTAGGGGCGCGAACGGAGAAAGCTCGTTCTCCCTTGGCAACAAGATGGGGCCTCCCTTGGCAACAAAAGGCCTATTTCTCTCAAATTTTGTTCACAAACTTGTTTAAATCTGTGTTAGTGAGCACTTCTCCTTTGCCGAGATATCAAGATGCTGATTAGACAGCATGATTATTGCACAGGTGTGCCTTAGGCTGGTCACAATAAAAGGCCACTCTAAAATGTGCAGTTTGTACAGCCGAAGAAGATGGCGAATTCTTTCTTTGTTTTTACTCAGTATTTTTATAGTCTATTTACTGTGCCCGACGCCCGGCATGGCGGATGCGCCGCAGAGCTCCATTGTTTACACAAGAGATCAGCTGCTGAACCTCCGACTGTGTGGTGGGGCCAGCGAGAGACCCGACATCCCCAGGGAGCTGAGGAGGAGATACCGGGGCTGCAGGGCCGGGTGGAGAAGACGACTGAGGAAGAGGAGATACCGACCGTATCTTCTGTCCATCATCATGGGATCTCTGGTGAACAAGATGGACGAGTTAACATCACTCACAAGGAGCGAGCATGTGTTTCGGGAGGGCTCTGTTATGTGCTTCGCGGAGACATGTCTGCATGACAATGTTCCGGACACTGTAGTGAATTTTAGTGAACTTTCAGCTGGTGCGGGTGGACAGGATTTGCAACGAAAGCGGAAACAAGAAAGTAGGGGGAGTCGCTGTTTACGTGAACAACAGATGGTGCAACCCTGGACACATTACAGTGAAGGAACGTGTGTGCAGCCCGGACATTGAACTGCTGGCAGTGAGTCTCCGTCCATATTACCTGCCCAGAGAGTTTACCCAGGCCATTGTTATTGTTGTTTACATTCCTCCCGCGGCTAATGCGTTGCGGGCTGCTGACGTCATCAACTCCGTGACCGCGCGTCTACAGACACTGCACCCAAGCGCGTTCATATCAATATCGGGTGATTTTAACCATGTCACTCTGACAAAAGATCACAGAGGGCAAGGAGAGCTACAGAAGAAAGCTTGAGAGGAAGCTCCAACAGAAGAACCTCAGGGAGGTGTGGAGTGGCATGAGAACCATCACTGGCCATGGAGCAAAGACCATCCAGGGGAGGGAGGGAAACCTGGATGAGGCCAACGAGTTAAACCTGTTCTTCAACAGGTTTGACGATGTGGCTCCTCTCCACCCTCCCTCCCCTCTCCCTCCTCCCCCCCCTCTCCCTCCCCATCTCTCCCTCCTCTCCTCCCCTCTCCTCTCCCCCTTCTCCCCCCCCTCTCCTCTCTCCAGGGCCAATCACCATCACGGCGGAGGATGTGAGATGTGAACTCGGCAGACTACGCCCAGGCAAGGCCGCGGGGCCGGACGGCCTCAGCCCCAGAGTGCTCAAGGTGTGTGCGACTCAGCTGTGTGGCGTCTTCCAGCACATCTTCAACCTGAGCCTGAGCACGACGATCGTCCCTGTCCTGTGGAAAACATCATGCCTGGTTCCTGTCCCCAAGAAAAGACACGCAAGCAGCCACAGTGACTACAGACCTGTGGCCTTGACCTCACATGTGATGAAGTCGCTGGAGAGGCTAGTCCTGAAGCACATCTGTGCACTAGTCGAACCATCACTGGACCCTCTGCAGTTCGCCTACCAGCCCCGCATTGGAGTGGAAGACGCCATCATCTACCTGCTGCACAGGGCTTATTCTCACCTGGAGGAGGCAGGCAGCGTTGTGAGAGTCACATTCTTCGACTTCTCAAGCGCTTTCAACACCATAAAGCCTGCCCTGCTTGGGACTAAGCTACTGGACATGCAGGTGGACGCTCCACTAGTGGCCTGGATTACTAACTACCTCACAGGTCGGCCACAGCATGTGAGGCTGCAGAGCAACATGTCGGACACTATAGTGAGCAACACGGGAGCACCTCAGGGGACAGTCCTGTCTCCCTTCCTGTTCACACTCTACACCTTGACTTCAAATACAGCTCAGTCTTGCCACCTGCAGAAGTTTTCAAATGACGCTGCCATTGTGGGCGTTGGTGGTGGATTTCAGGAACCAACCGACTCTCCCGAAACCATGCTGCAGATGTTCTATCACTCTGTGGTGGTCAGCGTCATCTTCTACGCTGTTGTGTGCTGGGGCAGCAGGGTGAAGGCAGCCGACGCCAACAGACTCAATAAGCTCATCAGGAAAGCGGGTTCTGTCCTGGGAGTGGAATTGGAGTCTTTGTCTAGGTCTCGGAGAGGAGGATGCTGAGTAAACTACTCAGTAGGGGTGTAACGGTACACAGAAGCCACGGTTCGGTACGTACCTCGGTTTTGGGGTCACGGTTCGGTACGAGTTCGGTACAACAGGAAAAAAGCAACAAAAATCCCAAATGCATAAGGCTAGGTTTCTTTTCATTTATTTTGAACAGACAGTAGTGCAAGTTATACTTAGTTCCACCTAGTGTCGTATAGTCCCCCCTGAGATAGTTGGTACGAGCCTGGCCCTGTAGTGTATCAAGCAGTAAACACAACAGTGAACATACACTCTTGCATCGGTCATATTTCTATGTAGGGCTGATAAAAAAAACCAAAAGCAATTGGTCACAATCAGCTACAAAACTGAAAAGCATCTCTTATGTTATAAAAGTACAAAATAAATAGAATAAAAAATAAAACTTGTACAGTGTTTCAATTTGTTCCACTTAAGCTATATTTAAACATTCAAAGCTTAAGCCCAACCCTCCCACAAAAGACAGAGGAAAACAAAACATGCTAGTAGGGAGGTACTGAGGTAGCAGGCCAGGTAGTATTTGCAAACTGGCAACTTTGGTAACTTCATTATAAAAATAAAGAACTCAAACTTTTCCATATACTGTATTATACAGTTAAATGTAAACAGCAAACATACACTGTCCCCATAGGACATGTTTTTATGTTGTTATGTTTAGCTCCAAAACTGAGAAGCAGCTCTCATGTTCTGAAAATACTACAAAATAAATAATAACAAGGAGTGTTTCAATTATTTGGGCCTAGGGCTGATGCAAAATAAAAAGCAATACAGAACTGAATAACATCTCCTGGTGTGAAAATACAAAATATGTCAAATATGAGATAAAATAAAATCAGTGCCTTTAGGAGTAATAACTTTAACTTGAGTCTGAAAGGTCATATGCACTCTTAAAGGTACTCAAGCTTCATTCTATGTTCAGGTTTTCATCTCTCTTTACAGATCTCCATCGCCGCTGTAGTCCACTGAGAAGCCGACATTTTCACACAGCTGGTTTGAAAGTAGCAGGCGGGTCTTCTAGCTCCTGTGTCTCAGTTGCACTCACGTGAAACGTGAACGCGTCCGCTTCATCTTGTTCAGGTCTTCTTCTGCTGTTCTTGTTCCTTAATGGCGGTTGACAAACAGCGTTTAGGTGCTTTATCGCCACCTTCTGGATTGGAGTGTGACTCAGACGTATTCGTCGTATGGCTGCACGTACCGAACCGTGACGTCCATACCATGAAGTCGCGGGACGAATACACATACCGTTACACCCCTACTACTCAGTATTATGGACAACGCCTCCCATCCCCTGCACACCACACTGGTGTCATACCAGAGCACCTTCAGCCATAGACTGAGATTACCGAGGTGCACCACAGAACGCCACCGGAGCAATATTCTTAATGTCTTAATGTCATGTCCAATACATTACCTTTCAACATTATGTGCAATATTCTTAATATATATTCTTAATATTCTTTCTATCAGGTGCAATACGTCCCCTAACCATTATTATTATCACAGTATTACACTTCAACTATGCCAAATTGTTTTCGCCATTCAACAAACATCTGGTACTGATGCCATTTATTTATTTATACGTTTTTGAAATAAAATTAAATAAACATAAGTAGACATGGGTCATTGAAAGTGCTTGAATGTATACAGAAGTATGCAGTGCAGTGATAGAAATTGAAGTTTATTTTGATATTTTGGCACACTGTTTTGTTGTGCTGCGTTAGAAAATACAAGAGAGACGAGAGACCACCACGGAATCTGCCATCACTGTAACACAGAACAATAGAAAATAAGTGTTTTCTCTCTTTAATTGTTGTGTCATTGTGTTCCCCGCTCACACATCCTGCTCCTGGAATTAATATGGCTGTGTGTGCGTGTCTTGAGTGTGTGTGTGTTTGCGTGTATGTGTTTTCCTTGTGTGTGCACACATGTCGCTGTGTGTGTTTAGTTTATGTAACAGTGGAGGAAGGAGGAGGATGAGGCATTGGAGGAAGAGGAGGTGAGGGAGGAGGAGGAAGAGAGGAGGAGGAGTGGGAGGAAGAGGAGAGGGAGGAGGAGAGGGAGGGGGGGTGGGAGGCGGAGGGGCAGGCACACATTGATTTCCAGGAATGGCCGTTCCTCTCCTGCTGGAGGAGTGTGGGAGGTCTGTGTGTAGTGGGGTCGCTCAGTCAGGAGGATAAACACAGTCTGTGGATACTCACTGGGAATTAAAGAATTAGTTCTTCTGTTTAAATGCAAATTCCAGGAATGGGGTCTACCGAGTCGAGAGCAGGGAAAGAGATGGCCATATGTAAATGGTTAATGGATTGCATTTATATAGCACTTTTATCCAAAGCGCATTACAGTATTGCCTCACATTCACCCATTCATACACCGACGGCGGTGCCAACCATGCAAGGTAACAACCAACACGTCAGGAGCAGTTAGGGTTAGGTGTCTTGCTCAGGGACACCACGACACTTAGCTAGGTGGAGCCCGGGGATCGAACCAGCAACCTTCCAGTTGGCAGACAACCACTCTACCTCCTGAGCTACTGTGTGTGTGCACACCTGCGTGTGTGTGTGGATGTAGAGGAAGTGTTTTAACGCTGGCTCCTTCAGAGTGCGTGCTTACTTTGCGTCACACGCGATTGGCCGCGATTGATCGTCATTCACGTCGCCAGGGGCAACGCCCGGCAGGATCGTTACGCCATCGTCCCACTGACCTGGGAAAGGTCATGGCTTTTGTGTGTGCCTGGAAGTGTGTGCGTGCGTACGTATTATGTGTGCGAGCGTGTGTGTGTACATATCATGCATACGTGTGCGTGTGTGTATACGTATTATGCACGTGTGTGTGTGTGTGTGTGTGTGTGTGTGCGTACGTATTATGCGCGTGTGTGTACCTTGTGTGTGTACCTGTGTGTGTACCTGTGCATGTGTGTGTGTGTGTGTGTGTGTGTGTGTGTGTGTGTGTGGTGTACCTGTGTGCCTGTGGACACAAGGATAGAGAGGGACAGGAGAAGGGAGGGAACATGGCTTGAAAGAAAGAGGAGGAGGAGGATGGAGAGAGGAAGATACTGCTGTGTGGAGTATGGCAGGAATACAGAGCAGTATAGTGTGTGTGTGTGTGTGTGTTGGCGGTCGGGGGTGTAGCTAGCGCGTGGAGATGAAAGCGGTTCGGTAGCGGAGAAGAGAGGGGTGTGTGTGGGGGGGGGGGGACTGTAAGCAGCGTGCAGGACGAGAGGTGAAGCAGGAATACACTCCCGAACGTCCCAAACCGCCCGGCGTCGAACAGCAACCGTGATGAAGCACAGACATACTGTACTTACATTTAAAAAAATCGCAGTGCGCAACATCTTCCTCAAATTTGGACAATTGATGTAATTTTTCCAAGTCGGACAAATGTGGAACGCAAATTCAGACCCGATGATGTCAATGGTCGAATAGTTGATGTATTTGTTTCGATCAACACGCATATGAAACGGATATATTCCATTTATGTTATATTAACCTAGCGAGTGTGTAACATGTTGGTTCATTTTGATGCAGCACACTGCGGCAACTATAATATGTGTACATTACAAAAAAGACGGATTAAGTGAGTTTGGGTGAATAATTGAAGAGCAAATAATGAATTCATACATTGAGAAAGAAAGGAAGGAAGAAAGAGATGGTGTCTGGGTAAAGCCAGTCGGTGGTCCTGCTTCTCCGAAGAGGATATATTTTATGTGAACTGTGGCAACCACGGAGAGTCAGAGGTGGGTTATGCTCCGTGCTCGGGGCTCCTCTTCCCGGGCAGCCGTGCTCCGCGGGGTAGGGCGTCAAGCCTGGCCGTGGGCATAGAACATCCACAAGGTTAGCTCTCAGAAAATACAAACACACGTTAGCTCACCTCTCCCCCCTTTGAGTAAACCCCACGGCTTTTATAGCCGGGTTCCTCCTAATTGTCTCATGGCTGTCAGCTGTCTCTACCTGGCCCGCTGATGAGCCGAGTGAGAACAGCTGTGCTCCCTCTGGCTCGGGAGGGAGGAGCCGAGGAGTCTGTACACTCCGCCCGCTACCTGGCCGTGAGGCGGCTTGGAGCGCTGTCCGTGGTGCTGATGCTCTTCGGGGTTGCCACAGAACATAAAATATATTTTTTATGTGAACATTATTTTTATGAACGTGACAAAGAATGCATTGTCTTCCTGATTGACCATTGTATTATAATGTTTCACTATTAGGGATGAGATGTATTGAGGATAGAGTGAGGGGTGTGTGTGCAGAACACATGGGGTAGAACAGAAACAGAACAGCAGAGATACAGTATGTTGTTGTTGTTGTTGATGTTCAATAAAATGTTCGCCCATCAAAATAATATTAATAATACAAGATAATAATACAAGGCCCACTATTTCAGTGTGGGCCTCTGGTTCCTCTGACGTCTGCCGTTAAAAATGCGTCGGTTGCCGTTGTTCGACTTGCACACACGGTTGCCCATGTACTTCATCCATCCTTGCCACCGGCAGCTGGCTCCAGCGAGCCGCCTCAGTCGCGCACTATCGCTTAAATTCTTCAAACGTTGGATGTGAGTTTTGCCTTAAAGGACTCCTATTATACCACCAGGTGTGAGCGTGATTAGCCCTTCCAAGCGGTTTCAAAAACCGTATATATTTTTCGGAATGGCCCCACTTCACTTGACAACTTGTTGAGATCCATGTGTGGTGTGTGGTATGTACAGTATGCTGGACAGATCAGCCTACAACCACAGTGGACTGTGGCAACTGATGACAGCATACATCTGGGTGGACCCTCTCACTGAAAATATAAATGGAATGCATTTATATAGCGCTATAACACATCAGGAGCAGTGAGGGTTAGGTGGTGTCTTGCTCAGGGACCAGCAACCTTCCTGTTGCCAGACAACCGCTCTTACCTCCTGAGCTACTGCCGCCCCTTGTGATGTCAAATCACGCTCACACCTGGTGGTAAAGAAATTCAAACACACACAAAACGTCCACGGTTAGCTGACTGTACCATGCCGACACTGGTTCAAACCCTCTGCCAGAGGTCTTCCCTGAAAACTGTCGTCGTGGAGTGAATGCGCTCATGTGACCCGGCCCCGGCCCATCTGAGCTCTGATCTAACCGCTATTTCTGGAAGATTTATGTGTCGACGCGCTCTCTCGCCACGCTCACGCGTGCGGCCCAGGAGTGGACCTCGGCAGAGCAGAGCGACGTGGTCCATCTATTATAGAGCTATCAGAGATATCATGCGTTAGCTATTAGTGCCGGTGGCTAGCTGCAGAGGCTGGTGGTACGTTCACCAGGCAGCAGGACGGTCGGTGAAGATTTATCCCCGTTTAGTGGCTCTTCAGTGGGAGGCTGGCGGTGAGCAGACCCGCGTGTCAACTTGTTGAGATCCATGTGTGGAGCCAGCCGCTGATATACGGAGCACGGGCCTGGAAGTGGGCCAGAGTGCAGCCGGAGTCTCTCTCTCTGTCTCTCTGTCTCTCTTGCTCTCTCTCTCGCTCTCACTTTCTGTGTGTGTGTGTATGTGTCTGCGTGTGTCTGCGTATGTGTGTGCCTGTGTGTGACACACACTCGATCACACGCTCGATCCTGGGGCGCTCCTCAAGCATGCGACAGCAGTCTACCTTGGCGTTTTTTGGTGTGTTTAGTGCTTAAAAACAGTTTTTAAAGCTCTGTTTCTAAGTTATTTATTGTTTTAATGTTGTGTGCGTGAGAGGAACTGTCAGTGCTTCAAGAATGCGGACTGTGGGGACTTACTTAGAGCTTTTGGTGTTGTTCAGCGTGTCAGCGCTGCTTTTTGCCCTTTTCGCCTGTCACACTGTGGATGGACATGGTGTGTCGGGGAAACTCGTTCTCAGCCGGGAGCTTCTCCTCTCCTTGCAGGCTTCAAAAGCCAGAGAGGTACCAGCGGACATCCCGACGGAGCTTTGCAGGCCGGTTAAGAGGTCAGAAGCCCGGAAAAGAGGAAGAAGAGGGGGAATTAACCGAAGACTGAAGAATGTTGGGCTTGACAACCGCCGCAGGCTTCCACAGCTTCCCTCTGTCCTGCTGTCAAATGTGCAATCCATCCGACACAAAATTGACGAACTGGAGGCCAACGCCAAGTTTAATAGTGAACTTAAAAACGCACGTCTTCTTGCTGTCACTGAAACATGGCTCAGTGAGTCGGACCAGGACTTGGACCTAGAGTTAAGTGGGTTTGGAAGCCCAATTCGCCTTGACCGGTCACCGGAGACTACCAGAAAAGTCACATGCAGACTGGATTCTATTTGCCCAGATGCTCCCAAATTCAATTCAATTCAATTAAATTTTATTTGTATAGGCCTTAATCACAAGACAGTCTCAAAGGGCTTTACAGGCCAGATTGTTATGGGCCAAACGTGATTCATGACACCCCCCTAGCCCAAGCCCCCCTAAGGGCAAGAAACGACTCCCTTAATTAACAAGGAAGAAATCTCGAGGAGGAACCTCAGAGTGGGGGATCCCTCCTTCCAGGGATGGTTCAAATGTATCCTAGGGGATTTTAATCATTGTAAACTGGATAAAACGCTGAGGACCTATGAACAATATGTAACTTGTTCTACAACACAAAAGAACACCATAATTGATCTCTGCTATGGCTCAGTGGGCAGAGCTTATAAATATCTGCCCATGCCTTCATTTGGTGCTTCTTATCATAAAAGTGTCTTTCTCATGCCAATGTACAAACCCTGCTTCAGAGTTTATTTAGATACATAAAGCATATCTACATTTTGCATGGGAAAACAAGAGGAACATTTACATATAGACACAACTAATTATCAAGGGAAGCAGACATGGAAACGCCTCTAAGACAGCCATTCAGGGAACAGGGACAACAAGGCCTTACATGGAGACCCTTCCGTCCCCACCCCCCAGACAGCCAATCCGGAGACGCCAGGACACCAGGAACCCCATGGATGTAACAGACAGACAGACAGTTAACTTGAAGCAGGGATACCACGGCTTCACGTGACCCACACAGAGATGTGGGTCTCTATGCAACAGACCAGGAAGCAGGGACAGCAAGATCTCACGTTGAGACCTTCCCGTTCCCTCCGCCAGACAGCCAGTCCAAATAAAAGAGGCAACATGTTCCCACAACAACACCTGCGAGTGCGTCTCAGAGGCCTCCCGGGACAAACAGATAAGAGTGAAGCTAACTCGTCACGGAGGCCAAACAGCACAAACAGCACGGTGGCACAGTGCTTGCACTGCTGCCTCACAGCAAGAAGGTCCTGGGATCGATTCCTGCCTGGGGCGCTATTGACTGTGGGGTGCCCAGGTGGGTGATCTCCCAGCCTTTCTGTGTGGAGTTTGCATGTTCCCCCTGTGCTCCGCGGGGTCTCCTTACAGAGTAAAAGTGTGTGTTTGGCGGCCACCACTTCCCGTTGTGTTCATGTGTGGACTAATAAAGACCTTCTTAGTCACGTAGGCCACACGACAATTGCCGTCTTTTATTCGAACAGAATAATCGAGAACAGGAGTTGTGGTCCCCTCCTCGTTTAGGACAAGGGGGTTCACTAGAAACATCCTATTTCAAACTC